>RJWJ010023419.1:0-25846 GCA_004363605.1 Indri indri
ATCAAAATGTTCCCCAAAAGATATGTACTGGGCATGGTGGCTCACACCTGTAATCCCGGCACTTCAGGAGGTCGAGGCGGGAGGATCACTTGAGCTCAGGAGTTGGAGACCACCCTGGGCGACACAGCGAGACTCCATCACTACAAAAACATTAAAAACTTAGCAGGGGCATGACAGAGCACACCCGTAGTCTTAACTACTTGGAAGGCTGAGACAGGAAGATCCCTGAGTCCAGGAGTTCGAGGCTGCAGTGAGCTGTGATGGTGCCACTGCACTCCAGCCTGGGTGACAGAGAAAGACCCTGTCTCAAAAAAACAAAATTAAAATAAAAAATAACAGATGTGAAACTATTCTCATATCATCAAAAGTCTTTTTGTAAAGAATTGATTATCCAGTTTTTGGATTTTAAACCTTCTTAAGGCTTTTCATTAGAATATTTGCCACACAATCGGAAGAAATAGTATTTTTAAAAATCAATAGAATTAAAATAAAATATGCTCTTGAGTCATAGAGTTGATTAAAGAAGATAGTTAGTCTGCTAGAACTGCTTGCCACAAAAAAGAAAATAAAAAAAAAAGGAAGATGGTTAGGCTGTTGGCACTGAGCTCCTTGTAAGGAGGGACTTGATTGTATTAACTCAGATATATCTCTGAACCCTCTCAAGTGCATTAGGATGGGTAAGGTGCTCACCAAGTGTTTATCCAGTTGGTTAATGAATAACAGATTTGTGATTACCTGGTTTCCTCAACACAAAACTCACACCTAAACAGAAAGGCCAATCTCTGCTAAACCACCAGGTATCCCAGGTGGGAAGACAGGTTTGCAAGAGCAGGACCCAATCAAACAAACACCACAATAAAGTACCATGGCAGTAATTGATCTACTTGTTCTTCCCCTCATGATATTTTGCCTACCCACTTGTCCTGGTCAGGAAATGTTTGACTAAAAATAATAAAAACCTACTCAACCTAGGCTAACAGGGAGGGAGGAGAGTATGCTGGAAAGACTCAAAGATCTTCCACAGAATCAAGGGTGGGAAGCATCACCAGCCTTCTAGAAGGCCTGGGAATGGGACAGAAAAGCAGTGAGGAAGTAAAGCAACCTTGATATCACACACCCAACTTCTTACCCCCTTGCCAAATGGTCTGTCTTCTTCCCACCACATGTCTGCTTCTCCTTCTGCAGATCAGCTCTATCTGTCTCACTGTGCATGTGGCAGAAAATGGTGGCCCCAAACAATCCTACCTGTCCTTTGAACTCAAGGGCCTGACTGTCACTATGTTCCAAACCCAGTTTCTCCAAACTAAGAATCTGGCCCAGTTCAAGTCAAGTGTTAACCTCCGATTTAAACAGCTGTGGCCAGAGGAGTGAGGTCACTTCACCTATCACTCCTTCAGCAGGCCCACCCAGCCCTCTGTGCAAACGAACCTCTCTGTAGTAGTTGGTGAAGGTTGACGGGACTAGTACAATTCACTTTGGTCTAGTCGATCTTGAAGGAATAGGATTAAAATACTGGGGAAATGGATTCAATAGTTGTAAGTGTCTTCAATTGAAGTCCCTGTATTTAAAATTACATGAGTGGCTCAAAAATTCTTACCTGTAAATAGATGGTTTAGTTAATACTAATTTTGCCATGTGAAAAACCAATTGTATACGAATATGTATGACAACATCTTGAGGCATATTTTTACATTGCCAGAGACTATTTGTCTTTTGTGCATATTTCGTTTCTGCAGTACTCAAAATATGTGATCACAAAACTGCAATTAAGAATGTGTGCATTTCCAGGGCCGGGCGCGGTGGCTCATGCCTGTAATCCTAGCACTCTGGGAGGCCAAGGCAGGTGGATTGTTTGAGCTCAGGAGTTCGAGACCAGCCTGAGCAAGAGCGAGACCCCGTCTCTACTTAAAATAGAAAGAAATTAATCGGACAGCTAAAAATATATAGAAAAAATTAGCCAGTCATGGTGGCACATGCCTGTAGTCCGAGCTACTCGGGAAGCTGAGGCAGAAGGATTGCTTGAGCTAGCAGTTTGAGGTTGCTGTGAGCTAGGCTGACGCCACAGCACTCTAGCCCGGCAACAGAGTGAGACTCTGTCTCAAAAAAAAGAATGTGTGCATTTCCATCAAAAAGATCATGATCAAGTGGGATTTATCCGGATGGTTCAACATATGCAAATCAATAAATGTGATACATCATATCAACAGAATAAGGAACAAAAACCTTCTCAATAGATGCAGAAAAAGCATTCAATAAAATTTAACATCCCTTTGTGATGAAAGCTCTCGAAAAACTAAGCATAGAAGGAAGAGACCTCAACATAATAAAGGCCATATATGACAGCTAACATCAGATTAAATGGGAAAAAGCTGAAAGTCTTTCCTCTAAAAACTAGAAAAAGGAAAGGATGCCCACTTTCACTACTTCTATTCAACATAGTACTAAAAATCCTAGCCAGAGCAATCAGGCCAGGGAAAGAAATAAAAGGCATCTAATTGAAAAAGAAGTCAAACTGTTTCTCTTTGCAGAAAAAAAAATGATCTTATATCTAGAAAAACCTAAAGACTCAACCAAAAATTCTTAGATCAGATAAATTCAGTAAAGTTGCAGGATACAAAATCAATATACAAAAATCAGCAGCATTTCTAAACACCGATAATGAACTACTTGAGAAAGAAATCAAGATGGCAATCCTATTTGCAATAGCTAAAAAAAAAAAAAAAAAAAAATCTGGGAATAAATATAACCCAGAAGGTGAAGACCTCTACAAGGAAAACTGCAAAACACTGACAAAAGAAATAAAAAGGACACAAAAATGGAAGAACACTCAGTGCTCATGGATTGAAAGGATTAATATTGTTAAAATGACCATACTTCCCAAAACAATCTACAGATTCAATGAAATTCCTATCAAAATACCACTGTCATTTTTCACGGAAACAGAAAAAACAATCCAAAAATTTATATGGAACAAAAAAAAGAGCAAAAAGAATAAAGAATAAATCATATCACCTGATTTCAAAATATATCACAAGGTTATAGTGGCCAAAAAAGCAAGGTATTGACATAAAAACAGACACACAGACCAACGGAACAGAATAAAAAATCCAAAAATAAATCCACTTACAGCCAACTGATTTTTGACAACAGTGCCAAGAACATGCATTGGGGAAAGGACACCAACGTCAATAAATGGTGCTGGGAAAATTGGATATCCATATGCAGAAGAATGAAACTGGACCCCTGTCTGTCACCCTACCCAAACATCAACTGAAGATGGATTAAAGATTTAAACATAAGAACCAAAACTATAAAACTACCAGAAGAAAACGTAGGGAAAGAACTTTGGGACATTGGTCTAGGCAACAATTCTATGGCTAAGACCTCAAAAGCACAGGCAACAAAAACAAATTGACAAATGGGACTATATTAAACTAAAAAGATGCCGCACAGCAAAGGAAACAATCAAGAGAATGAAGAGACAACCTATAAATAAGAGAAAATATTTGCCAATTATTCATCTGACAAGGGACTAATATTCAGAATATATGAGAACTCAAACAACAATTAAAAAAATAACAATCCCATTAAAAAGTGGGCAAAGGACATGAATAGACATTTCTCAAAAGAAAACATGCAAATGACCAACAGGTATATGAAAAAAAATGCTCAACATCACTAATCACCAGGAAATGCAAATAAAAACCACATATCATTTTATTCCAGTTAGAATGGTGGTTATTAAAAAGAGAAATAATAACAGATGCTGGCCGGGATGCAGAGAAAAGGGAACTCTTATACACTGTTGAGTTCCAGCCATTATGGAAAACAGTATGGGGGTTCCTCAAAAAATTAAAAATAGAACTATCATATGATCCAGCGATCCCACTACTGAATATTTACCCAAAGGAAAAGAAATCAATATATCAAGGGATACTTGAACTAGCATGTTTATTGCAGCACTATTAACAATAGCCAAGATATGAAATCAACCTAAGTGTCCATCAAATGAATGAATGGATAGAGAAAATGTTGTAAATATACACAATGGAATATTATTCAGCCATAAAAAGAATGAAATCCTGTCATTTGCAACAGCATGGATGGAACTGGTAGATGTTCTGTTTAGTGATATTAGCCAGGCACAGAAAGACAAATATTGCAGGTTGTCACCCACGTGGGAATAAAAAGTTGATTTCGTGGAGGTAGAGAGTAAAATGATAGATACCAGAGGTCGTGTGCGGGTGGGGGGGGGGATGAAGAGAGCTTGGTTAATGAGTACAAACATACAGTTAGATAGAAGGAATAAGTTCCAATGTTTGATAGCAGAGTAGGGCGACTATAGTTAACAATGATGTGTTGTATATTTCAAAGTAGCTAGAAGAGAGGACTTGAAATGTTCCCAACATATACGCAGAAATCATAAATATTCAAGGTAATGGATACCCCCAATACCCTGACTTGATCATTGCACATTCTATGCATGTAACAAAATATCACATGTACCCTACAAATGTGTAAAATATTTTGTATTAGTGAAAAAAAAAGAATGTATGCATTTCTTCTGGGGCAAGGGGAAGTATTGAGCGAGAAAGCGACAGTTGGAAAATATGCGACATTAAAGGTAAAAGTGTGGTTTAAGCCAAACAGAATGGACCTTCAACAGTGGATCAACGAGATGGCTTCAGGCCCGGGGTGACAGTACACCTTTGGTTAACACTAAAGAGATTCTATACTTCAAACCTTTCTACATGATTGTGCCACAAATGCCACAGGAACTCCAAAGAACAATAGATAACACATAGGAGTCCTAAATCATTGTCACCTAATTGGATGAACGTAAATACATACAAATTCAATGACAATGACCTAGATCGCTAAACATTAGACTCAGGTGAATATCCAGGAATAGAATAAGGGCCAAATTTTTACCCCCCATTCATCCTAATTCATGTCCAAATTCATCATATATCTCAGATCTTGGGCCAGTGACTTGCAGTCTATGGCCACATTTCTATTTGTTTGAAGACAGGCTTCTTTGCAAGTCCTTCATCATCGAATTCAAGGGCAGGGTACTGCCACAAGATTAAAATGCCTGCAGCAATGTAGCCTCGCAATCATCAAAAATGATCAGCTATAATTTGCATAAAATCTCCTTTCATTGTTTTATTTAACACTCAATAAGCCATAATCTTATGAAAAACAACTTTGAGACACCTAATTAATCTAATTTTTAGCTTATTTAATAAACATTTGCATTTCTAAGCATTTTTAAAACACTAACTTAATCATCACAACAGCCCTTTTAGATGGAGAGTATTATCATCCTCATTTAACAGATGAGGAAACTGAGGCCTAGAGAGGTTAAGTAACATGCTCAAAATTATAATCAAGCAGTTTAATAAATGATGGAATTAGAATATGTTTTATCAATATCTTTTGAAGCTTCCCCTATACAAATAGTCCTCTTTAACATCATATTACAAATTCTAAAGCCCTTTTGGTTGTCCTGTTTGATTCTCAACATGCCATGAGGTTAGCCTTAGGTACCCTCATCTCCTGTTAACATAAAAAGAGGCAGGATCCCAGATGTTGAATGATTTCCCAAGGCTCTGCAAGTTAGTCAGGGTTATAGTTAAGACTCCAGCCAGGCCTCCCAACTCCTCCTGGTTCTTGCTACTAATCCACAAATCTAATATGACATTCTGATTGTCAGCTTGCTAAAATGGCAAGGCCTTCCTTAGTCCGAAAATGCCCTCGTGTAAATAAATGCAGTTCTTACTACATGTAAAAGTCTTATCTGGTCTCTTGAGCCGATTCCTGTTGGGGAGAGGGGGCCCGTCTACCAGCAATTGAATTCTTTCTCTGGCAGAGGTTACTTCGCCCATTAAAATAATAACTATTCATTTTCTATAATGGTCAGACTTGCCAGCTGAGCTTTGATCTCGCTTCCCTTTCATCAGCATTGCCCCACCTACAGGACCACGGAATCTCCAAGCAGGCTCTATGAGCTCTGTGACTGCCCTGTGCCCTGGAGCGCTAAACCAAGTGCTCAGAAAGGTGGAAGATGACTTTTGTAGAAATTCTGTTGTTGGTTTTAGTTTTGCTGTTGTTTGCTTGTTTGTGGTACTCTCTTCTCCAGTTGAGCGTCAGGAATTTTCTAGCCTCATGGAATGAGGTGGGGAGTTTTCCATTTTTCTTTTGCTCTGGAATGGTTTTTAAATTACGTGTTTGGTAAGATCACTTCCAAAAACTACTGGGACTTTGACTATGTTTTCCAACTATTTCAAAAACTATCTGTTGATTCCCATGTTTATTTTTCTTAATTTTCACCTTTTATTTATTTATTTTTGATCTATTCTCTAAGTCAAGGGCCTGGAGTTTATTATAAAAGGCTCCTTAATGAAAATGCTTTTGCAGATTCGTGAGACGGGAGTCACAGGATGGGATTCATAGTATTCACAGGACGGGGATTCCCATCCAAGGAGGAAGCCCCTTCAGTTCACATTGTGGATGGTGGTTCCTGGGGAGAGATGAAGGTCCAATGAGCCCATCTTCTGGTAAAGCATTATGGTATCGAGGCTCCCACAAGTTCTCCTTTAAGCTCCTCCACCTCATCATTTACTCATTCAATTAGCAGTTTTGGATCATCTCTTATGTGCCAGGAATTGCACTAGTTGGGGATTTAAAAAAAAGAAAATGGATTGGACTGCTTTCAGGGCATTCATGGTTTAGAGAGTAAGAAGGATGAATGTGTAGAATAGCAATGTTCCAGGAAAGGCTGGGACTGCACACAGCGTATGTGCACATATATCACAGCCTAGGAGCTGAAACCAGAGATAAACAAATATTTATTACGAGACTTGGTTTTCCAAACAATTTTTATGACTCTGCATGCAAGTTTTAAAGGCATCCTAGCCTACATATCTGGTTTAATTTTAGTCTTGCTTACTTCCTGACTATTCAGATAAACCTTAGCAATACTGCAGTCACATTTGACTAAATAAGTATAGTTTTCAGAAATCCAGTTGTTTTTATGTGAAATGTGCTCAGATTATGTCAGTGCTTCTTATTTTTAGTTTATTTATATGTTTATTCAGGGGGGCCTTGTCCCTCCATAAACAGAGCTATTTGCTCTGCTGCCATTTCAATGTTTCAGGGAATATTTTTTTGTTTTCCCTCAAGCTGTTTATCAGCAGGCAAGTGCCTGTCCTGTAGTAAACCATTCTCCATAGTCCTGTGTAATTACTTAGCTCCGGAATCTTAAACAACATTTATAACTCCTTTGCACCTGGTGAAATTTTTCAGGGAAATGGGAGGGATGATTTATCAGTCCTTGTTTTGCTTCAGATCCAAATTCTAGTCCCAATTCATGGTTCATCAACTCACTTACCTAAATTTTTATAAGAGCAAATGCCAATATCAAAATAGGTAAAATTTTCATCCAAACTGAAGAACCTTTCTATAGGAAATCAAGAACTTTCACAACGCTTGTGAAGTGGTAGCGTGAACACTGTAGAAATAAATAGTTGATAGTGACAACCATGAGCGACTGCAAGCTGACAGAGGCAGGGCCACACACTGTCACCTCACATCCTCTGCGCCTAGCCACAGGGCTGACACACGGTGCAAGTGCCAACATGTGCAGTATGGAATGTACTCCTTAATTATGTTCTAATATGTTTCAGATCAGGGAATAATATTATAGTGAGAAGAATTCAAAACCATTTGCTTTATTATTTCAGTTCAAAGTGTTTTCACTATTTCCTTGCTGTTCAATATCTACAGTAAGAGAATCCAGGTCTTCAGTTTCAAGCTTATATTTCTGGAGTCATCTTATATTGCAAATCCAGTGCTTTTAGTAAGCATTCTATTCCTAAAGTATTTCTTTGCACCAGGACATTGATGAAAGGCTAAAGAAAAAAATTCATCTATGAGCTATGTACTAGTTCTCAATTACTGAATAACAAATTATCCACAAAGTTTAGTGACATAAAACAACAAAGATTATCTCTCAGATTCTGTGAGTCAGGAATCCAGGCACAGCTTAGCATCCTCCAAAACAAGATTCTGCCCTGACAAGAGAAGACGGTTACTGCAGCTCCATCAGTCTGTTCTATGTCATCGCACACATTCTTGATAGACAGGCTTACATTTTCAAGCAGATTTTCTGCTTTGTGTTATTTCTCGTGTTTGAAAATAAAGCATTTACCTCTGTGTCTTGAAGGAAACAGGCAATCAATAATTTTAGTTTTTGTTCCTGGAAAAGGTAAATGTGACCATCATATTTGCTGAATAAGCAAACAGCCTGGGTTTATTTTCAGGTAGGCTGGTCAAATGTACAAATATAAAACCTTCCCAGGCAGTGAAGAAAGTCAATCTATTGTTAGGAAACGCTTAATAACAGCAATATTATTAATAGTACTGAATAGAGAAGGCAAAATAAGTGAGTGCTAGGAAGGAGTTTATTCAAATGCCTTTTCTAAGCTGGGCGCGATGGCACGCACCTGTAGCCCAGCTGCTCAGGAGGCTGAGGTGGAAGATCCCTTGGGCCCAGGAATCCAAAGCTGCAGTGAGCTTAGATTGGATCTCCCCACTTCACTCCAGCCTGGACAACAGAGGGACAACCTGTCTCCAAAAACAAAACAAACAAGAAAATGCCTTCTCTAAACCGGATTTCTCAAGTTTCAGTTTTCATGAGTCTTTAAGCTCTCTCAGAATCAAGGAGAGGTCAAAGGATGGTCCTACAATGGAGTGATTTTCAAGGTTGGTACTGGATACAGATATCTGTCTATGACTATGCCAGGGGCAAAGAAGGGAGAACGAGAAGGAGCCCAGGAGGGAGAAAGCTCTTCCTTGGTGGCCTTGTATTGTTCTTTGGCCTACACGCCTTTGCCACCCACTAACCAGCCTTTCCCATGGCCTCCCAGGTCCCGCCACCCACAGCTGGCCCCCAGCCACCTCTGCCTTCTCCACCGGGCCCCTCACTCCAGCCGCGCCAGCCCCTACTGCTGCTCCAGAGTCAGAGCCTGGCGTTGCGGATCTTTCTGTTTGGAACACTCTTCCTACAGGCAGCCCCATGGCTTGTCTCCTGTGCTTCACTCAGGAATCTTCCCAAATGCCATTTTCCTGACAAAAGAGAAAAGCTCCCCCTTTGTCAAAAATAGCACTGCTGTCACCATCCATCCCGTACTTATTTTTCTTCCCAGCACACAGCTCCAGATATATTACGTTTTACAAGTTTATCCGTGGTCTCCCCCAACTGGACTGTGGGCTTTCTGAGAGCCCGGAGTTGGACTCTTTCATTCACATGGATCAGTACCTGGTACATAGTAGGTACTCAATCAATTCTTGTTGATTAAATGAACAAGTTGAAGGCTTACCCTGTGCCAGGCACAGAGACCAGCAGTTTCCTTACATTACCTTCTATGACCCTCACGAGAGCTGCCAGGAGAGAGTCTGCTATCATTATCCCCATTTTAGGGCTGAAGAACACAAGAAGTTAACAAATTATCCAAGATTGCCCAGTGAGCAGGTGACTGACATGGATTTGAACCCAGGACGGTCTTATTCTGAGCTCTTAACCATTTGACCTCTTTAAATTAAGTGATTGTGCAAATACAGGCAGGCCTGAGAAGTAACAGAAACACCTGTCGAACATCACTAGGATGTTGCCTGGTCCCTACTGGTGAAAATGCCACCTAAATAAGGCAGAAAACCACCTCCACGTCGGTATTGGCAGATTCTGTCACTGCTGTAATTGAGGTCTTTTTATCCTTGGAGTCCCACCATCTCTCTTTTTCAGGAAGTGAGCTATCAAGGAAAAGTTTTGGTGAATTTTCTCTAATTTGAAAATAAAGGGCAGAAAAGCAAACTCCCTTGGTAATCACAGGAAGATCAAAGGGGAGGCTATGTCAAACCTCAAGCCTGCTTTCCATGCCAGCGGGCTGACATGTTCCAGAACTACTTAGGTCAGGTGACTGGCGCTGGGCATGGAACGCCCGGCAAACAGATCCTCATTCCGCAGGCCTGCTGATGCCCAATCTGCGTGCAGAAGGAATCTGGGAGATTAGAGAGCTTGTGTTGGTCCTGGAAATGGAGCGGCTTTGCTTTGTTTGGCTTTGTTCTAGCAATTCTTTATTAATTATTAAATATTTTCTGTATACCAGCCACCATGCAATGCACATCACACACATTGTCTTCTTAAATCCTTAGCGAGAGCAAGGATTCGATTATCAATGTGTCCATCATTTAGAAACAGCAACGTTTGCTCAAAATATTAGTAACTGGATATGTAGTGGTCACTGTACGCCTGCATATTTGACCTCTGGAGTTAGATGCCAAGAGATTCTGGGTTTTTTCCCTACAGTATGTATTACCAAACATTTTTCTAGAAGCCCTTTTTTAACCCGTGGATACATTTTAAACAAACCCTTTTAAACTTTTCTACCGTCTATACCTAATATCTGGGCTATGGGGTTAGGGGCTGGCCATAAGGGAATGGAGGTGGTGAGTTCTTTTTGAAACTGTTCAGTTAATTTATCATTTAATTAATGCTAAGAAAATCCTTTCTAAAATTGTACTTGGATTGAACTTTGGGCTCTCGCTGCCACATAGCCGAACACACTGTGACGCCAACTCCATCTGAAGGGGTGTGCTTTGTCGGTTGCAGTCAGATGCGGTGTTGTAGCTCATGTTGGTTCTCGCACAGGACTTCAGCAGCACAGAGACAGAATAGGGACTTGGATATCCTGTGCTATTGTGCTCCTTGCACTCACTGGCACACCCAAAGTTCGTGGCATCCACTATGGTCCTCACCAGAGTAATGACCCTCGGTGAGGGTGGGGGATGGGAAGGAGCATGCTCCAATCTTAGAGGAGGGTCCCGGAGACTCACAGAAACCCCCTAAGGCTGGGTCCATTACCTCCTGGGCAGAGTCACAAGGCTTTCAAAGTAAAATATAAATAAAAGACTTAAGGACACAAAGGTTCCCCTTTTAAAAGGGGAGGGTGGGATCAAAGGGTGCTGAGACAGAAAAGTTAATGGCAAACTGCCCCATGGCCCCGCTCGCTTCTCCGAGGAGCCAGCAGAGAGCGCTGCTGTCACGCGCGTGTGATTTTCCCGCCCAGCCTGCCCGCGCTTCGAGGCAGTCTTCCCAGAAGAGGATTTGGTACAGGACAGTTTCGGGTAAGGTTAAAAGCGCTAGACTCGGAGTCAGGAGATTCGGTTTTAACCCCCGCAATACCGCTTGGCAAGTGGCTCTTGGTGAATCGGTTTAGGGTCTACGGAGTCAGGGGGGTGGAGACTGGACTAGTAAAAAATAGCATTTTCCATTTACCGAGTCCTCCCTCCACCTCGGACCCTGTGCCGGGTCCTTCCATCCGCGGGGCTTCGAATCCTGCCTCCCCAGCACCTGTAGTGTCTGTGTGATTTGGGGCAAGTCACTTAAACTCTTTAAACCTCTGTTTTCTTATTTATAGATAAGGGATAATAAATCCTCACAGGATGATTCTGAAGATTAAGTAAATGTATGTAAGGAGCTCAGCGCAGCGTCTGACATGTGTCAGTAAATGGCAGCTATCATCATTTACTAACTTCATTCAATCTTCACAACAATCCTGCAAGGTAATCAGTGCATTTTTTCTGTTATATAAATGAGTAAACTGAGGCTCAAAGAGGTTCAGAATTTACCTATGGTGACTCAGCTCAAAAATTGCATAATCTGGATTTAAATCCAGATTCAATGTTTCTACCACACTCTAGTGAGCATTCTTTTTATTATTTTGGAATATACGATGCATTTGTATTTATTATAGCCACTATTCTGTGCAATAGACCACTGAAGTTTATTTCTCCTGTCTGAGACTTTGTACCCTCTGAGGAACATCTCTCTTTGTCCTGTCCATCCCCCTGCCCGCCCGAGCCTCTGTAGCCATCATTCTACTCACTGCATCTGTGAGTTTGCCTGTTTCAGATTCCACACATAAGTGAGATCGTGCGGCATTTATTTTTCTCTGTATGCTTATTTCACTGAGCACAGAGTCCTCCAGGCTCATCCACGTTGCCGCAAATGACAGAATTTCCTTCCATTTACCCATTCCTAATGATATAGTATACTGTGTTTTAACTGTTCCAGTTTGGGACTATAACTCAGCAATGGAAATAACCCTGTTGGAAGGGGAGAGACAGACTGGCATTCACAAGATGTTCTGAGCTAAGCGAGCCTCCCCCAGGGTCAGAACAGGCTGTAAGGAGGAGCGGAGTCAGCTTTGCAACTTGCAGTTTGGAATGAGCTGCTATAAACCAAGCTCTTAGCAGCTTTAAACTAACTCTGTAAGAGGATATAACAAGCCACCCTTCATCAGAAGATCTCTAAAGAAGCAGTGTTAAGTCAAGTGCTATTAAATAAAGTCTGACAAAATGCCATTCGGAAAGTTTCTCCTCCACCAAAGCACTTGCAACTCTTGCTCTTCAGCGAGGTGCGTGGAAGCTGCCGCCAGGGCAGGGTCGTCCCACTGCTGGATTGAGTCAAGCCTCACTTCCCACCTTGGGGATAATAAACGCCACCACGTACGTCTGCCTCCATGTACCCATCTCTGTGCTCAGCACCCAACATGTATTGTTTTCAACGCCCCCAACAGCCAGGCAATGTTTGTGTCATCATCCCTGGTTGGCAGTTGAGGAAACAGAAACCCGAATGGTGGTGTGGCCTGCACATAAGTGACTGAGTTGAGGATCTGAACTCAAGATTGTTGGACTCCAAAATCCACTGCCCGTTCACCCCTCAATTTCACTTCTATACCTCAAGCCACTCCATTTTTCCGGAAAGTCATTGGGCTATTCTATGGTTGAGTTTGGCTTGGTTTTTGTAATCGGTGTTCATCCTCACTCCCTTTTTACCTTTTCTCCTGAAAGAAGCCTGGAATACATTTCCTTATACTCCCTTGCTCTAGGGTTCTGGATAAAATTTGCATTCTGGGCACAGTAAGATAGATTGCATTAGGTTGGAAAGTGGAAGCTATTCTTCTCCCCTCAGCCTTGGCAGCAGAGGCTTGCACTGACCAGAGAAAAGACTTTTTACAGCAACCTCCAGGCCCCCCTACTGGTCACCATCTCAATGCCGAGGAGGGTCTGTGAGATTGGAAGCAGTATTCTGCAGATCCCTGTCCTCTGGGTGGTGGCAGCATCTCTCTGACTCTGTACCACAGCTGTGGTAGCGAACCTGAGAGTCGGTATCAGATGCCTAGCCTTTCCAGTAATTCTGTAACCACCTAAATCTCTGTTTGAAACACTTCAAGTTATTTCTGGTTTCCTTTCTGAGCACTGATCAGTGTTATTCTTAACTTCCTCTGCATGCTTCTTTTGTTCTAAATGCTCCTTAAATACAAATGCACTTGCGGATTCCAGATCCACCCTTCTTATCTTCGACTTAAGACACTTCCTGGGATATCACTTATATCATGGCTTCAGTTGTCACCTGTGTGCTGATGACTTCAGGTTTGACATTTCCAGCCCAGACCTCAATTGTGAGCTCCAAATTCATAAAGCCAAATCTGTGTTGTACGTGTTCATGTGACTGTCTTCTGTGCATCCTGTTCCAGTACAGCAAATCCCAAAGCTTAGTGGTATAAAACAACCATCTTATTATGCTCACAGATTCTGTGCATCAGAATTTCGCAGAGGACACAACAGAGATCTGTAATATACTATGTCTAGGACTACAGCTGGAAAGATTCAAAGTTTCAATTTGAGAGTATGGAAGTGGAATCATCTGAATGTACCTTCGCTCACATGTCTGATGGTTGATGCTCTCGTTGGCTGGGGCCTCAGCTGGGCTATTGGCTGGAAGATCTGCACAGGACCTCTCCATGTGATCTCAGCACATGGGCCAGTTTCAACTTCCTCACAATACAATAGCTGTTCTGAGAGCAAGGGTCCCAAGAGAGCAAGGGAGAAGTGCATGAAATTTTTATGATCTAGCCTTAGAGGTCATCATATTCTGTTGGTCAAGACAGTCACAAAGACCCACCCGGGTTCAAAGGGAAGGATCACAGATCCCCATCTCTCATGGTAGACATGCCAAAGTCACATTGTAAGAAGAGAAGGTGTGAGGCAAGATTAGGTTGGAACCATCCATGGAAAATGCAATCCACCACTCTGAAACTCAGTATGTTCAAACCCCAAACCATCATCTTTCTTGCCTCCCAAATCTGCCTTCTCCTTATTGTTTACCTCAGTGAATAATCGCCATTATTATTTACACAATATTATTTTTTTACTATTGGGGGTAACGCCATTATCCCTCAGTTGCTTGAGTTAGAAACTTGGCAGTCAGTATAGAATCCTTCCCTACCTGATCCCACCAAAACCTCCTCCAAGCCGACTTAACTTATTACCCAATTCTTCCAATTTTGCCTTCTAAATATATCTGGAACCCATATGTCTTAATCCATCTTGTGCTGCTATAACAAAATACCACAGACTGGGTAAATTATAATGAACAGAAATTTATTTCTCACAGTTCTAGATGTTGGGAAGTCTGAGACTGAGGGCTTTCTTGATGTGTCATCCCATGGAGAAAGGTGGAGCGACGAGTGAGGGTGACAGAGAGAGAATGAGAGAGAGAGAAACAGAGAAAGACACGCAGAGTGTGTATGTGTGTGAAAGTGGGCTGGACTCCCCCTTTTATAACAAACCCACTCCTGCAATAATGGCATTAATCCATTCACTCAGTCCCTGAGGCCTAGTCACCTCTCATTAGGCCCCACCTCTCAGCACCGTTGCATTGGAAATTGTTTCCAACACATGCTTTTTGAGGGACACATTCAGTTCAAAGCATCGTCATCTCCTTTCATCCCGATAGCCTCAGTTCAGGCCATCAGATAGGCCCCACGTCTCCCTTTGCTTCTAGCCCCCCCTTTTCACCAACCGTCAGCCTCAAATTCACTCCGTGAGCTGGTATCAGAGTCATTTTCTAAAATTCAAATCTCATCAAGCTACTGTTTTGCTGAAAACCTTCCAACAGTTCCCAAAATTCCCTAATTTGCTCCTTCTCTACCTCCATTCTCACATCAGTCACTCTGAGACCCACCTCCACTCTCCAGCCACACGGAGCTATTTGTGGTCCCTCAAACTCCCCAGCACCCCTGGCACTGCTGCGTGGCCATTCTGCACGTGCAACGCCTGCTTCTTTGTCCACCGCCTCCTTGTCCTTCAAGACTCAGCTAAGTCAGTCCCTCCCCGGAAGCTTTCTCCACGTCTCTTCGCTATTTGCTTGCTTTTTCTTCATATTTGGCTAAACAAAGCTAGCTTTGATTTTAACTACCTTCCAGTTCTGATTGCTTTGAAGAAATCATGTTATACAGATATTAAAGCTGTAAAGAACCTCAGCAATTCTATAATCTCTCTTGCCCCCCACTCCTCCTCTAAAGTGAGCATCTCACAGTCTATATCCTTAGCACCTCAGTGCCTGGTACACGATAATTCTTCAGTGTGTTATTAAATTGAATAAATGTCCAAAATTTTATAACCAAATTTGGAAGTTATGGTTTTGGGCAACCAGAACATGATTGTCAGCCTAATTTGAATCAGAAGTAGGTAGGTGGAGAAGTTTCACTTGGGCCCCCAGGAAGACATACCCCTCTCTGCCAGGGATACAGGAAACGGCAGGTTTCTCTGTTTTACAAAAGTTTCAATCTCCTTTCACTGATTTCTCCGGTCATGAATGATTCAGGTGTTTTCTGGCTCCACTTTATTTTTTGCTCCAACTTCGTCTTATTTTATGCCTTCTTCCTAAAAGAAGAAAAAAAAAAAAACACAGGATTCATGGTAACAAGGAAGTCACTCCAAAAATTCAAAACAATTAAGATCTTGTTTTCTCTCTTCCTTTCTCAAGAGTCCTTAATTCCATCTTATAATGTTGCCAAAGACAGGATTTTAAATGGACAAAGAAAACCACAACACATCTTCAAGGTAAATATAGATGTTTTCATATTTTATAAACTAGCCATCCACATTCCTGATAAACAAAACTTTTACAAGCTTTTAAATTCCACATCTAGCTCTTTAATCTAAAAGCTTTCTTGACACAGGCAAGGTGTTGAAATGGTAAAGTGATCTTTTTGTTCCCCCGGAATGAAGATGAGATTAAATGTTAAAAATAGAAGAGCAAACGTAGTAAAAAGGAAGCTGCTGTTTCCTTCCCTCTTCCACCTCTACAGAAAAGAAAAAAGCCAAGATCATCTCTATTGTGACCACCAGCATTTATCAGGGTTTCCTGCTGTCACTGCAATGATATATAGGGCTTTAAAAAGGAGAAGCCCAGGAAACTGCTTAGATCACTTTCTTTAGCAGAATGAAGTGAGGAGCGACAACTTTTCCTGTGGTGAGTTCCAACCATGCTTTAAATATGTTAAATATGCTTTTAGTAATGTGTAGAAAAATATTGAATTATTCCGAGAAGGGAAGGAAAGACCAAAAAGTGTAACACTAGGTTTTAAAAATCATAATAACATACACTTTGTAACACAAATATAACACATTCATTTTAGAAAATTTAGAAAAATATTGTTTAACACCAACAGAATAAAAATCTCCCATAATCACATCAGTCAGATATAAATATTGTTAATATTTTAGTGCATATCCCATTAGTTTGCTTCTCTCTCTCTCTGTCCCCTCCCTTCATCCCCATGTATGTGTGTGTGCGTATGTGTGTGCATATAAACATGGATTCAAATACATGTGTTAACAAAATGAAATCATACTCTACATATTGTTTTGTAACCCAAGTTTTAACCATTTTAATAAATATTTTTCTAAACATTACATTTAGTGGAAGCATAATAGCGATGTAAAAAGGTAGAGAATTTCACTAATTCTCTGTGGTTTTGCAGCAATGGCTTTTTAATGATAGAATTTTTGGCAACAGTGGCTGGCCAAGAAGGAAGCTGCTTTGGGTGGGAGTGGGAGAAAACTGAGCAACCACTGGCACAAAAATCTGGCCATTTCTACCCGGCGTGGACTCTTCCGATGGGCGGTCATTGTTCAGAGCTCCCGATTGGGCGGGCAGAGACTCCGTCAGGTCGGCCTCACCGTCTGAGGGCTGCCCCTGTCCAGCCCTGCGTCCTCCATTCCTTTCCCCGTCTTGCTGTGCAGTGAACCTCTTGCCCTCCTAACTCTGCCTCGGTCTCTGCTTTCTTGAGAAACCACAGATGCATTTCCACTTTTGAATCCCAAAAGAGCTAATTTTCCTATTTGGTTTATGAGTAGGGTTGCCAGATAAAATACAGGGCCCTCAGTTAAATTCGAATTTAATATAATCAGTGAATGATTTTCTTTAGTATAAGTATATCCAGTTAAATTTGAATTCCAAATAAACAATGAATGATTTTTTTAGAGTATAAGTATGTTCTATACAATATTTGAGATATACTAAAGAAAATCATTCACTGATTATGTTAAATTCAAATGTAACTGAGAATTTTATATTTTTTTAATTCTGAAAATTTTATTTTACTCATTCTATCAAGGGAAAGAAGCATGGTTTCTTTACAACTATATGTAATGTACTACCTACTGTATTCCTGCAGGAGAGATCTTTCATTTTGAACAGGCAAAAATGGGAACCCAACTCTCTGCTTACAGTTTTACATTTTTGATGACTGGAAGAACTTTTTTACTGACTACTTTCTGGCTTTATACGTTCCAGACTTGGTTTCTCCCCCACTTTCCACATGGTTCTAGGGACACACACTGCAGCCACATTCATGTCCTGATCCACAGCATCTGGTCCTGCTCCATCATGTCAGGACCTCTGGTGAATTAGCACAAGGTGGCAGGAGTGAGAATCCTGTATTTTTATCTGCTAAATCAGCAACCTGCTTCCGGGGTCATCTTTGTGCCTGTGTAACTGTCTCATCTACTAGATCACGAGGTCCTTGAGAATACAGACCCCAAGTCTGATAATTCTTTTTTTCCCCAGAAGCTCTTTATAGAGTAGTGCTTTCTAGCTACTTGAAAGAGGAATCTTCGGACAGTTCCAGCAGGCCCATAAACCTCCCAGAAAATAAGGGCTATGTTTAGTGTCATGTAGATGAAAATTCATGTGTGTACAATTGTTTACAACTACCTTCATTGTACCTTGGTCCTCAGAAAACTCTGTGACGTAAGCCCCCATAGAAAGGAAAATTATTGCTATTCCATGTTACAGGTTACAATGTGATAGGTGATATGCCCAAGATCATACAAAAGGTGAACCAAGTATTTATGCCATGTTCTTTGTGACTGAAATCCTGCAGCCCTTCCTCTCCACAGGAAGCACAGAATATAATTTCTCAATTTCAATGAGAATGCCTTCAAGTTCTTCTAACAACACTGCTGGTAAAAGAAAATGACATACAATAGTGTTCCTTTGTGTGGGAAGTCCCATGAGCCTTTCTCAGCTGAATGGAGAAAAATGATGAGTTTCTAATTGTCTCTAAGTCCTGACCATTGCAGCATTGTAGCTGGGGACCTTTGTGGGGAATACAATAAAGATTGAACAACTAACTTTAAGTTTCCTTTAACTCTAGCCGTATGCTGACTGGGATATTTGCCAGAAGTCCACTCCCAGGCCAACTCTGTCCTAGCACCTTTGAGGTTTCTACCAGTTCCACTGCATTTTCCAGAGGCTGTGAAGGAGTCAGGAGAAACAGCCCTACTGGGCACCCCTGCCAGAGTTTGTGTCCAGCACCCTGGGACTTGGCCTGATCTGGTCTGAGCAGATTGTCTAACTCTGCGGTCAGCATTATTAGAGAAAAAGAGAATTTCCTTTTTCCTTAGAAATACAAATTGCCCTATTAAAAAATAAATTCAATAGACTAAAGCATGAACTCACAAAAAATGAAGTAGAATATGACTATTCACGTTACAAAAGGATTTTTTGTTCCAATCGCTTCCTTATGAAAAATCTTCCGAATGCCCATTGCTCTGGATACAGAACTTGATACAGCATTAGGGCCTTTGCAGCCAGGATTATCTCCAGCCGCTCCTACCTTTCAGTGCCCAGTACCCCGTATTCAAATTGCACCACTACCAGCTTTTTCTTTGGAAATGCCACAAAAGTGTGTACTTTTGTTCATGCTCTTGTCTAAGTCTTAGATGCCCTGCTCTCCCTTTCCTTTGCTCCGCTTGGAAAAGTCCCACTCACCGTTTAAACCCAGGTGTGTGTGTGTGATGAATTTAACCTTGCCCAAGGAGAAAGTCTGGCTTTTGCCTTCAACTTCTAGGAGATGGTCTCCGGGACCTTGGAGTGTCATGCCTGGTAGGAGTATCTTTGTCTGCCTAGACGCCTTGAGTGACACAAGATAGTCTAACGTTGTGATTTAGGGTATAGGCTGGCAACACCAGATAGTGTTTAGAGTGGGGATTGACCAGAAAGGCCAACAACACAAGGTAGGGTGGGGTCTTTGAGCCGCATGGTATCAGTTGACTTGGGAACTGAGATCAACCATATGGGCAATCAATCAGTTAATTATGCCTGCATGATGGAGCCCCAATAAAAACTCCGCTGAGGCTCCCTAACTGGCAATATTCCATGCCACACATCAATGTTGTCACACATCTGTGCCGGGACAGTGAAGCTGTCCGTGACTCAGTAGGGAGAGAACAGTGGAATTTCTGTGTTCAGTACTTCCCCAGACTCTGCTCTACATACTTCTTCCCTTGTTGATTTCAATCTGTATCCTTTTCTTGTAATAAACTGTAACTGAGAGTGTAACAGCTTTCAGTGAGTTCTGTGAGTCCTGCTAGAAAATTATCAAAACTAAGGGTGGATTTGAGAACTGCCTGAACTTGCAACTGGTGTCAGAAGTAAGGATGGTCTTGTGTGGACTGTGCTCCCTCTAATTTCACAGCTGACTGACTCTCACAATGTGGACTCCTCTAAAGAGACTCTCCTGAGTCCTCCAGGCCCCTCCTCGGGAGCCTCATACTTTTTCATACCATATAATAACATTTAACATATTGTATCAGGAATCATGCTGATATTGGTTTCCTATTGCTGCTGTAACAAACTGTCACGTTTAGTGGCTTAAAACAAAACACATTTATCACTTTACAGTTCTGGAACTCAGAATTTCAAAATGAGTTTTACTGAGCTAAAATCAAGGTATCAACAGGGCTGGACTCCTTCTAGAAGCCATAAGGAAGAATCTGTCCTTTGCCTTTTGCAGCTTCTAGAGGTTACCCACATTCCTTGGCTTGTGGCCCCTTCCTCCATCTTCAAAGCCAGAAGCACAGCACCTTCAAATCTCTCCTATCCTGACACTCCTGCCACCGTCTTAAAAGGATCCTTGCAATTACATTGGGCCCGTCCAGATAACACAGGATGATATTCCCATCTCAAGATTCTTAACTTTATCGCGTCTGCCATGTAAGGTAACATATTCACAGTTTGGGGGATTAACACATGGATGTGTTTGCATGGCCATTATTCCATTTACCACAATGGTTGATTTGTTTTATCCAAAATTGACCTCAAAGTGTATTTACACATCATAAGCCCTCTCTTTGCATTAAAGTAACTAACAAGAATGATAATGATTTACTTAGGAACTATTGTTGGAATCTCTTAATCTAATGGCAACTACAGAGTCTTTGTGAAGATCATCTGAGACGATTCATAAAAGTCACTTAGAATAATGCCTAATGCCTATAAACTGAACAAATGTTAGTTTATTGTTGTTAGTCTTCTTATTTTTATTTATTTATTTTGCATTCATACTTTCCATTCTAAGTTATTATTATTACTATTTTTATTATTACTATTATATATCTCTTATATGTAATGATGGGGCAAAGTACGGCAAAGGTCAAAATGTCTTCCAGAGACAGAAAAAAAATATCAAAAATGTATTACATATTTTAATGGGATATAAGAAACAATGAGAAACTTTGAGAAAGGAAGAATGATAAAAAGTTGGAAGCATTTTATTCTGTTAAGAATCTCTCCTTGGAGTATTTATCCAAGTCCAGTGTATACGGATCATTCAGGGGAGTTTGGAACCAACGTGGTGAGGCAAGCAGAAGGTGGAGGGATGGGAATGCCTCTCTCTTGTCCTCCAGTGGGTCTCGAGCTGATGGAAGGAGGAGCTTGCCCTCTGTGTGAGGAGGGAACAGACACAATTCCCACGGAGCTCCTACAGAAGCTCACCCAGGCCCACCAGGTTACTACCTACCTCCCTGCCTGTTCTACGGGCACAGTGAATAAGGATAATGATGTGAAAGTAAATACAACATGCTGGTAATTACTCCTAGGTTCTGCCCTTTCATAAAAATCTAATAAAATTGGACTTTAAATGTCTATATTCATAATGCAGCTGTGATATGTTTGTTCTGGTATTACTTTTTTGTCTGTCTTGAATTTTTAAAAAGGTGCATTTCATTGGAAAACAGTACATTTTTTATTTTAAGTGGAATAGAAAAAAATTGATTTTTTTCTAAGCCCTAATTGCAAACATGTCAAATAACATGTCACATTTAAAGGCTGTCATGGGAGCCAAACAGTGTAATTGTATATGGACAGTGCTATCTAATTTAGCTGGGTTAGCATGATTTACTAGGATGTTTTGCTATTGGTTGCATTATTTAGATCTTTGATAATCTTCTTCTTTTCCCTAGTAATCTAAATATGGAAATATTCACCTTTTTTTGCCTCAGGAGGTCATTCTTGTCAGTCAAATTATCTAGATGCACCGGGAACTGAGCCCGAAAAAGAGGTGAGGAGGGTCTCAGCAGGTTAAGAGTTTACAAAGTGGGACGGGCATATGAGCACCGGATAGATGGGCTGGTCAGAGCTCTCAAGGGCTTGTGTGCATCTGTCCTATGGAGCTCTGTAATTGTTGGAAAGTTCACGACCAATTTTTTTTTCCTCATGAAGTCCTTTTATTTCCCAATATTTCTTAATGAAATATTAATTTAGGTCAAAGCACTAATTTGCCAAATTCAGATTGGGTTGTAGCATTTTCAACACAATTTGCTTTCAATAAGAATTGAGAGCAAGTTATTTCTAAGTCACGTCCATGTGGCACTTCAGATAGGCTTTTTAAATCTTTGAACTTGGTTAGTGTGAATGTGTCACTGTGTTTACGGGCCTACTGCCCTGTTACGAGAACCTCCAGGCTTATAAAATAAAAGTACACTTTGCCGCAGTTGAGATGCTCATAAATGCAATACTACTGATGCCTGTGGTTAGAAACTCTTCATTTGAGGCCATCCACATGGCCTTGCAACAACTCCAGCCTTTAACCTCCATACAAGCACAAGCATGAACCTCAATGTCAACTGTCCAAGGAAAAAGCAGCCGGCTGGTGCTTCCTAAAAAACTCTGGAAAAACATCCCATACGTAATTGCATTATGATACATACTGTAGCTACAAAACCCTTTCTTTCTTCTTAATTTTGTAGTGGACTTTCTATTTGGAAATTGTTAGGTTGTCAGCAAAAGTCTTATGAGTGATTCATAAACCTGGAAACTAGCTTTTAAGGTAGCTGGGTGTGGTGTTATCTGCAACAACCCGAAAGGTGTTTTTTTCCTGAGAGAAAGAAAAAATGGTCTATGAAAGGAAATCACTTGAAAAATTGGGTAATGTGGCTCTGGACACCATGTAGCTGTGATACTCTTTGCTGAAGCACACTCTTTGGAAAATACAGAGAAAGTCTAGTTCTAGACCACTAGTAAGTCTATCAGTAGCCTCAATATTATCATTTGATGATAAATAGCTCTTGAAAAAGAAAAAAAGTCAAGTATTTGGAACCGCAATTAATCAAAAAAGTGGATTAAAGCGCTGAGTCAGAAAGGCTTATACATACCTTCCTTAAATATTTTTTTAACTTGACGGATATATTTGCATTTGTCAATTTCTTCATTTAATGCCATTCATTTATGTTGAGTGTGTATGTACTAATTGCAATTCTTTGTTGAATTTACTTCACATACGAGACCCAGTATGCATCATCTGTAATTTCTATTTCCAGTTTCCTTAAAATTCAGTGAGAGTTTTAAGAATTTGTGATGTACTCTTAGTGCAAGATCCATCTAGATTTCTATGAAATATGAAATATTTTTGCATCTTTCACAATTACCTTGCCCAGACTATATTTGAGAGCAATGTTTTTTAACAATTTGTTATGCCAAGACTACAAGACTCTAAGTCCTCCTTCATTCAGGCCATTTCTTGGGCTACTTTTGGAGCAACTTTGGGAGAGGAGGTAACATCTCTTCCTAAACAAAGAGTAGGCTTGCTTACTGCTTGCTGTAAGAGAAGCAGATTCCCTAAGTCCTCTTCTCCTCAGGTGCAATACACATTTGTAGCACCCATCCTGGCCCATCACATCGCTCCCATGAGACTTAGAAGCAAGAGAAACTAACGCAAATATGCCAATGTTCCTGCTGCTTGCAGTGCCAGAAGTAATAAAGTCAGAGCATGTTTATTCTGGTTAAATTTGTTATGTACAAAGCCAGTCAAGGGAGCATATACTACACAAATAAGGGGCAATATCTATCTAGCTTTAATAAAAGTAAATGAGTTAAAGCTGATTACATAATACAAATAATGACCATCATGAAAAAGGGTAGTAACTACTATGGTTGGTCCCAAAATAAAAGTTAGTGAATATAAAAGAAAATTGGATATGCTCTTCTATCCTTAGATTAATCCCCTAATAATAATTCATTCTTAGTATTTTCGAGGGCAATTAGGCAACCATTCAATATGATTTTTATTAAGGATCCATTCATGCCATGGTCATTTGCTTGGTCAAGTCTCAATTTGATTCCTATTATATATCACAACACACATACAGACATAAAGACTTCTAAGAGTGCGTATGCAGAAGTCAACTTATAACATTCTTCCCACATAAAATCACCAGGTTTCCATTAAATACAATCAAATTAAACAGCAAAGAAAACGAAAAAGGACACTTTTTCTTCCACATGACTACTTACTGCATTTTATAAGCATCAAATAGTTTCTTCTAGTAAAAGTATTCATCATTTCTGGGTGCCATCAACACTGTATATCATCAAATTATAAATATTTAATTTGATTTTTATAAAATTAAAATTATTAATTATTATGTATTAATTATGCATTACACATATGTGTTATAGAAAATGAAGACTATGCAGAACAATATAAGGAAGGAAATTGAAATTATCAATGATCTCCACCATAACAGAATAATCATTGCTACTTTGTTAGGTATTTAGACTGTTTCTAATTTTTTGCTATTTTAAAGAAAAGTTGTATATTAAGGTAGCACTGTAACAGATAACCCCCTAAAATCTCAACAAGTTAACACAGTAGAACTTTACTTATTGCTCATGGACAGTTCAAGCCTGGTCACCAGATAGCTTTCTTTCAAATGGTGAATCAGGGATGCAAGATCTTTTCATATTATGGTTCTGCCATCTTTAACATGTGGCTTCCAATGTCACCACAGAAAGGGAAAAAGCATAAACAATCCCCAGTGAGACTGGAAGTGGCACATATTGCAAATCACTTCTGCTCACATTCCACTGGGTAGAACTTAATCAGATGGCCACTAACTACCAGGGAGGCTAGGAAATTAACATTTGCTGTGTGTTCTGGAAAATGAGGAAATGGGGTTGTGGCTTACCCTTGTGGGTAAACCTTCTCCCATTCATGATTATTTCTTTAGGAGAAATTTCTAGAAATGAAGAGTAATTTCGTTATTTTACAAGTATTTGGAACGCGAGTCAAACTTCTAACTTTTCATCACAGCCTTAAGAGAGAGATTGAATATGTCACTATTCTTATCAGGAGTCCTGGTTTATTTGAAATTGTATGAAAAAAATCATGGATCAGCAGGCTTTATGCCCTGTGATCACCTCCCTCATAATAGGCCATTGATGAGAATCTAGGCTTCTTTAGGTACGTGTGTGCGTATGTACATACATAGGTATGCATATACCAGAGCCTAGGTAAACATAATGTGTAAATGTGTTCCAGTTATTTTTAGTGGCATATTCACGTTTTTTTGTTTGTTTTTTTTTGTTTGAGACAGAGTCTCACTCTTTTGCCCGGGCTAGAGTGAGTGCCGTGGCATCAGCCTCGCTCACAGCAACCTCAAACTCCTGGGCTCAAGCGATCCTTCTGCCTCAGCCTCCCGAGTAGCTGGGACTACAGGCATGCACCACCATGCCTGGCTAATTTTTTCTATATATTTTTAGTTGTCTGATTAATTTCTTTCTATTTTTAGTAGAGGCGGGGTCTCACTCTTGCTCAGGCTGGTCTCGAACTCCTGAGCTCAAACAGTCCACCCGCCCTGGCCTCCCAGAGTGCTAGGATTACAGGCGTGAGCCACCGCGCCAGGCCCATATTCATGTTTTTATACCACAAAAAGACAATTTATGAAATTTGGGATGTTGGAGAATCATTTCCTTAAATACAAATTGCTTTTGAAAACCATAAACATTTTTAATCTGCCTGCGATAACTTAAAAATTCAAATAATGTATACTTTGGAATTTTATAGACCAAAAGTCATCCTGAAATTACTTTCTGTTCTCCATTTCTTCTCTACCATTTATAATCAACAAAAAATAGTCAGCAAATAAATATAATTCTAACAAGGGTGAATTTAATTCTCTGGAATCCAAAGTATAAGTTGGTGTTAACAATGCTGTATATATATTTGCTTGCACGCTTCCTCAGCCATGAACCCTGTTCCCCTGTGTCTTCTCAATTGTTCACAAATTTGATTATTTTTTTCTGACAATTTTTCTGCCTTCTCTTTGAATGATTGTATGTTTACTTAAATTATTTATAAAATGGATATTT
>RJWJ010023420.1:0-25969 GCA_004363605.1 Indri indri
AGAAATTAGGTAACACTTTTGTTTAAACCTGGTGGTCTTAAAACAAATGCGATATAATCTGAATCTATTCCCCTCTGGCTGGTGGGTGCATAAAGGAAATATGTCTGTAGGAGACCCTGGAGGTGGTGGCAGGTAGATCTGCATTGTGCTAAGGAACATTCGGATGTGGATGTAGGGAAGGCACAGTGGTGATCTGGGAGAAAGATGGACCTGTGTCTGAGCAGAGGCAGCATGAAGAGGGGCGGCCACCGCGCTACCTCAGCAGGAGGCACAGAATTGTTGCAGACTAATGAGCTCTCGCAGTGACTAGCAAGTCTTCAAGATAAGCCCCCAGAGATTAGAGAAGTTCCAAAGCACTCTTAGATCCTTTTTTTTTTTTTAACTGATTTGGGGGCTACTGTAAATGGGGTTTACTCAGAAAATAAGCTAAGACACTCTTAGGGGAGCTGCTGGGTGTGGGAGGGTGTAGGGACTAGGCTGTAAACAAGGCATGGGAAAAGAGGACAGCCAAGAAAAGTGCCCTCCTGCCCTTGAGATGGGAGGCAGGTGTTACCTGGAGATGAAAAGGAGGCCGAGAGAGCCAGAGCCATGTTCCCAAGCAAGGTCACCACACAGGAAGTCCTACAGCAGCTGGGAGTAAGGAGTGCCCTGGGCAGAACCTGCAGGGAGGTGATCTGGGGACAGTTGCCCAGATGGGGGGAGGAGTGGACTGGGGTCAGTGGAGAAAGTAGGAGGGACAGTCCTAGCAAGACAAGCACAGAACTCTGGTGAAGGCAGCAAGCAGGGCTGCACACGGCCGGTCCAGAGAAGTGAACCCACCAATCCGCCAGCGTGGCTCTGAGGAACAGTGGGAAATGAGACCCAAGTGTTGTGGACCTAGAATTCAGGGTGAAGGGAATTGTTTCCTTGCTATTTATGTGCTATAGACCTGGAAACCATTGAGATATGTGGGGCTCAGGCTTCCCAAAGTGTGCAATTAGAGATGCACACCTTGTCACGTTGCAAGTAAAAACATTTGTGTTCAGGGAGAATGTGCAAAGTATTGCATGCTCTGCTATGCTGAAAATAAAGAGCAAACTGAAAAAAAAAAAAAAATCTCACTCTAAGATAATCATCTTTTTAAAAAGACTAAGCCGCTTAGTTCCTGGCCTCATTCCCGGAGGAGGCAAAGAGAACAAAGGTGAAAGATGAAATGAGAGTCTGTTCCTTTAAGCCATCTCAGAACTATTTGGAGTTAGATAAAATTACCTTTGTGGACTAATATGCTTTAAAATATGTTTAAAAGGGATACTCAGAATTTCAGTTTTTGGTCCTCCCACTTGGTTGAAGAAGATAGGTCTTAAATGCTGTGGACTGGCTCTGAGGATACAGCCGAGTTCTCTCATTCCCAAAAGCCAGTGACTTCCTTTGGAGTCAGCTTAAGTCAGCGTGAAACAGAGGATGTAATCAGAACGTGGGAGTTTACATTGCGATTTCCTTTGTCAAGGATTAGGAGGCCAATTAAAGCCCGAATACTACACACTGAACTTAAGGTTTCAGGAACTCTCAGGACAACTAGGAACAAAGTGTCCTGGCTCTGAGTCTTCACGCGGAGACAGGGCCACTGTGATCTCTCTCTGTCTCTCTCTCCGTCCTTGGCCCTCTCTCTCCTCTCTCCATGTCTCTCTCTCTGACTTCCCAAACAGGACTCTCCTGGGGAAAGACATGAAGAAAGGCTCCTTTCCTGATGTTTCCCAGCACAGGGTCTCCCCAACCCCACGGCCATCGCTGGTGACCTCCTTCCCTGTCCACACAGCCAGGCTGCTTGTCTTGCCCATCTGCCACCTCCTCTGCCACCAAGCACTGTGACCTCCAAAGAAAGGAAAGCCAGAATGAGGATTTTAAAATCAGGAACATAACAAAGGAAGGGTAGTCCCACCTCCACATCTGTATCTCAATGACAATGCCATACTTGGGAACTATTTTGCTCACTATTTTGCTGGGAAGTGATCACATGCCAAAGCATATGAACAGCACTATATAGACAATGGAAATGATGAAAAGAGGAAAAATTGCCTATAATCTAACCACTCTAGCAAGTGAAATATTTTTATTTATCTTTACTCCCTTCTAACCCTTGTCCAAATATATTTTACATTTACATTTTACAGAGCTTTCATCACAGGGTTATGTGATTTTATAATCTCCTTTTTTTCATTGTCATTGCAAAGGATTATGAACACTTTCCCCTGGTTGCTGCTTGGCCTGACAGAGTATGCTGCTTGTAGACCAAACACACCAGGCGGTGAGCAGACGAGGCTCGCTGACCACCTCTCCCCCCTTCCACCACTACGGAGTTCTCGTACCGCTCACTTCAATGCGATTCCTCTTCTGGTGACTCTTCTTCTCAGCCCAATAAGACCGTCAGATTTAGAGGAGTAATAAAAAGTTTGATGATTAGACTCAATCATTTGGAGCTGGAAAAAGAATAACAAACATTTTTCTATTATACGTAAAACATCAAATGGTTGTGAAATCTGGATTGCTCATCTTTTCCTAAGCCAAGAGAATATGGTACAAGTATTAACAACCATTCTCAGCCCTCAGCCTGCCCTACCACGCTCTCGGGGACAGCGTCCCCATTCCCAGAGTCCTCAGCTCTCCAGCCAGAAGATGCTGGAGCTCCCACTGCTTCACTTGACCAGCCTTAGGGGGAAAAAAAAAAAAAGCCGCTGGAGGAGGCCCAGTAGGGGGCTGGAGAGGGGTTAGCAGGCTGCTTGGGTCTGGAGCAGCTGTCAAAAGAGAGCATCTCCGGAAATGCCCTGTGGGCCTCCCATCTTGCTCCTGCCTTAAGCCACATATCGAGGCGTAATAATCAACTTCACAATCCTTCCCATAACAGGGATGTCCTCTCCTGGTAGAAAACTATCACTGTTCTCACAGGGAGTTGACGAGCATTTCAGACTAGCTGACGTTCTGCTCACCCTGTAAGCCCAGGCATGCTCCCCGAGGGCTCCTGATTTCCGCTGTGCTCTCCTGTGCTAACTAGCTCCTTCTCTGTGCCAATAACGCACCAGGACAGCCATCCAGACACAGGCCAGGTTCCACAACCCAGCACTGAGTACCCTAAAAAGCCCCTAAGTTAAATTTTCATCTACAATGAACATAAATTTATTTATATGCAGCCTGCTCTTGTGTTGAGGGTCTAAGAAATAAGCCAGATAGGGGTCTCCCACACCTACTCTTAAAATGACCAGAATCTCCTAGGATATGTATGCATATGTATGCACATGTGTGTATCTGTATACATATATGTATGTTTTACTTGTTTTGGATGTTCTCAGGTCTTCTTTCATCCAGGAGCCAGTGACAAGGAGGGCTGATTTGGATAGTATGGCAATGAGAAATGAGTGCTAATTTATAAGCTATAATAATTTCAAGTCCCTAATGGATATACTGAGGACTATACTTTCCTAGTCCTTGTAATTTCTCTTTTTTGGTCTATTTTGAGACCATAGCCTTATAAATTTTAAAACTTTCTTCCAACAGCTTGCTCTTATTGTGCTGAAAAGCAAAGGAAATTTTTATCTTCCTGAGGGAGGAAGGAAGAAAAGAGATAAATTAGACCTTGGATCCTAGAGCATAAGGCTTTGCTGGTCTTGCAAAACATATAATTAGTACACCCACAAAGAAAGGGAAGTCTGGGTGACAAGTTGGCTGTGCAGGTGAAATGATGGTTTACTGGGTTAGCTATAGTAGCCTGTATTTCACGCTGTCTGACTAAAATGTCCATCTTCTAGGGTCTGAGCTTCAAGAACTACAGAAAATGATTGACAGCCTCGAGAGCCCCCAGGACCCTATGCAGGTGGCCCAGGCACTCCTCCTCCGGAGGGAGGTTATGTTTCTGCAGTTTGATGCTGCAGTGAGGCATCTCATCCGGTAAGGGCTCGAGCACTAATCTTGTCTAGCAAATTCTGCTGGGGAGGTGTTTACTGAGTGACCATCTAGAGAGGCCACTATTGGCAAGATTAGATAATGAGCTTAAAATTGTCACGGGCACAACCAGATCCAGAACACTGTAGCCACTAAATGTGTCCTACTGCAAAGGCTGTCTGTGTAGAATATGTTCTTGTTGGATAATAACATTCTTGATTTTATTAAATGTAATTTCAGAACTGTTTGTGTAACAATTGCTGCTTTCAATGTTCAGGTTTTATTGGGAGTAAAAATAATAATAATAATAACCCTTATTATTTTGTTTTGTTTATTTTTTCAACCTTTATTTACTTTTCAAAAAGACAGAATTTTCATTGCACTTCTGAAGCTAATGGAATTGGCTATCAGAAATTTGTAAATAAAGTAGTCTACCTCTGGCCTTGTAGGTGTCATTGTATTAAGTACTCCACATAAAAAAGGAATGTTTTATTTGGATAATTAATCATGACTACGATGGGAAAATTAGTTTGGATTAAGATTCACAATGTTTCTAGTATACATAAGTTTTGTATGGGATGGGGAGGGGGGTTGGCCCTGGGGGATGTCTGCTTATTCTTTGTCAAAATTAACTCTTTTTGGTTAATTCCCAGTGTGAGCATTCATCCAATGAGAGGGCCTGAGAGGGCCATGCTCTCACCTGTGGGTTGCAGTTGCTTCCCACCATTAGCATGAGCATCCTTAGGGGATGGAAATGTGGGAATTGTACCAAACTGTATTTTTCTCTTTCTTCACTGCGTTTTCTTTACTCTGATCATCAGGGGACTTTTGGATTCAGAATGTAAATTCAGCAGAACCAAAAATCAGGCTAATTTTTTTTCTATTTATTGACAAATAGCTTCCTGAGCTGTAGCTCAGGTACAGGTAGTCAAGCAGGTAAGATGTAAAGCCTCTGACTCATTGTGGGAATGGCCATTTGTTAGCCCTCTGGGCTCTGAAAGCCCAAGGTCAGAATTCGTAAGGAATTCACACACTGGCAAAGAATCAGGAATATCTTCCGGAGGTCCTTTTTGGGTTCCAACTACTCAGGGTTCGGTTTGGTGCTGTTCTCCCAGCGGACCCACTCTGCCTTCCCCTAGAACTGCTTTGCCAAGGCTTTCTTTGTCTTCACACCCTCAGTCTGCAGGAACGGAGGGCATTGTGTTCTTGCTCTGATTTCAGGGTATTTTTCAGAGGCTCTCCCAGTGGCTTTTTCAGTGGCTCCCTGGGGACCCACCCAGATGGTACAGCCCACGAGTTCCTCATTGGTTATGTCTCCCTGGCCTTTTTTCTTCACAGCCCTTTGGGTTTTGTGTGTTTGGGATCACACAGCTAATAAGGGGCGGACCAGAGTTGGAACCTCAGTGTGTCTGACCCCGAAGCCTGAGAACTATACTGGAGACAGAGCAGCACATGGACAGAGGAGGGGACTCTGAGAGGGGGCCTGTGTGTGTTCCCACTGTGAGCTGTGCTCCCGGCAAGACTTACCCTGCAGTAGCTTGGAAGGGCCTGAGGGTGCAAGGAGGGCCCTGGCTTTCCCCTGGGGGTGCTGAGGGTTTAATTCCTGAGGAAGAAAGAGGCCTGTTTTCCTGTGTTGGTAAAGGTCTCAGTTCTCTGCAGGGCTGGAGGACCTTTCTTACCTTGTCAGAGGGGGACAGAGGGGTGGCTCTTTTTTGCCCCCTTCCCTGTGGGTCCCCACATGACTGGTTTGTCCTCTGTAGGGGCTTCTAAAAGTGACAACATTGTCTCTCTGGCCCTCTGGCCAGTTTATATACCCTGTATTTTTTTTTTTTTTTTTGCAAGGATGGGCTTTGAAAGAGGGCCATAAAACATTTATATAGGGTATTTTATCTCATTTGTCTTGTTCCTTGTCAAATAGATCCAATTAGAGAATTGTATTATACTTAAATGACCCATTCTGTAGCCATTTTTGATGTTTTAGGAAATACTGGGGCAGGCTGTATTGCAGTGAAATATCATTGGCTTTCTGGTCACGGGTGGGTGTCCACTGAAGGAGGTGGACTCTTCCAGTACAGAGGTGCTCTCTTCCAGTACAGAGACCCAGCTACCCATATTCTAGGGTCTTTATCTAGAGTTTGAGTCCATCATCTAAGGGGCTTCCACACGGTGGGGGGCAGGGTGGTGATACAGATTTCCCCAGTTTTAGCTCACAGAATATTCTTAGTTCTTTCCCTCTTGCCACCACACCCAGGCCACCCCAGAGTCCTGGGGTCATGAGAGGATAGTACGGGTTGCCCTTTTCTGGATCGTGTGCAGTCTGGGCGGCTCCCAGGAAATCGTGTTGAGGAGGCAGTGGAGTAGAAAAGGACCCTGCTCAGGCAGTGGGAAGGTGGGAAGATTAATTAAACGGGTGAGGTGTTCCCTTATGAAGGGTGCACTCTCTCTCTGCTGTCTCAAGGCCCTCCACGCAGCCCTTCCTCATCAGACCCATAGCAGCCCGATAATGATTTCTGTAAGGTTGAAGCCCAGTATCTCAGGGGCTGCCACAGACTAGAGGGAGGGGAATCAGACTTCACATTTGCTCAGGCCACAAACGAAGACAGTTAGTCTTATAGATACACCTGACAGGGATCAAAACCTGAAGACGATTGTTCTGGTCTTTCTGTTGGAGGTTCCCCTTGTTAAGACGGACGGAGATTTCTCTCCTAGACCCGAAGTGGAGTCCATCCTTTTCCTGGCAACCCTGGATCTCTTAACCTAGGTTCTAACCGAGAGTCCTAATGATCAGACACAAACTACTCTTTTAGTCAGTCCATGGAGCCCACTACCACATACCGCCTCGAAGGAGCGCTGAACATAAGGTTTAGACAGCCACTTCCGCTCGCTCGGGGAAGTCCTTAGGTCCCAGTGGACTAGACACCAGGTGGAGGTGTCCCAGGTCCCTCTTCACTCTCCCCTCTAGCAACTTAGAGAGTTAGCCGGGGCTTCCGCAGCCCACCACTTCCCTCCTTGGGAGCCTAAAGGGAGGATCAGGTCAGGGCCTGGTCACTGGTCTCACCTGGGACACCAGATTTGTTACCTGAAAGACCAGGGTTTGTTTGCCTGGCGAGTTACAAACAACTCTCCACAAGAGTGTGGGTCTTGATCAGTAGGAGTTTTTATTCCTTGTAGCAAGTTAAGGAGAGCCCCAGGAATATTTTCTAACGCAGTGTCTCCCTGAGGGAAAGTGACATGGAGGTTTTTATGGGACAGCAGAGAAAGAAAAAGATGTGTCCTGTCACATGTAGGGGCGGGGTTCCCGTTGTGCATGTGTGCGGTTGCATGCCATGGTAATGAGGCTATAGTTTTTCCTGGGGTGGAGACTTCGCATGGTAATAAGCAAAGTTTACTTGAGTTTATCTGTAAGCAGCCAGGGTCTGTCAGGTGCTAGTTTTAGCCATCTGGGTAACCACAGACCTCACAAACAAAAAGGCTGTAACACAGGTTGATTGTTCAAGTTTCTATAGTCCCTGGAGGCCCTCTCTTTTTACTTACAGTGGGAGAGAAAGAGAAGCTGAAAGATAAATGTCATCTATTTTGATCATTTTACTTAGTACTAAACCTACAAACAAGAGAAAGTCCTTAATAATCAAAAGAGACAGGAAGTTTGGGATAGTTCCCTGGCCCTTCCCAGAGCTCACCAAGACTGAACAAATATGATGTTTTACCCCAGGAACTTTTCACCTATGTAAGCCGAAGGCTTCTCCAGAGTTTGAAAAGAAGGAACTGAACTCTTACCTGGAATGAGAGCAGCATGCTTCCACAGAAGGTGGGTGGAGTGGGACGGGGGAAGGACATGGCTCAAGGACAACAGGACAATAGCCCTGCAGAGTCACCTAAAATCTGGCTCCTGTTTCTCTGTGGCATAGATCAGCTCAGACTGCTAGTTAGGCACATTTCTAGGCACAAAACATTTTCACTCTGCCCCTGTCGACCTGACCTCTGCCAGCTTAGGCAAAGGCCTGATGGAAATCGTCAGCTTCCTCAGACGGGTTGGAGTCACACTGCCTAGGGCCCGTCATGCGTCTCTGGGCATGTCCACCAACCTGCGGGAGTTATTTATTAGCCAGTTCAAGCAATGCCTGAGGGATGGAACTGGAGACTATCCTCCTAAGCAAATTATCACAAGAATGGAAAAACACCACATGTACTCGCTATTAAATTGGAACTAAATAATCGGAAAAAAAAATGAACCAATATTATCATAATTAATGAGGGTATAGTGGGTCATAATTTATTAAACCTTTTGTCTACTAAAAAAAAAAGAAGAAAGAAAGAAATGCCTGAGGATTGAGCTTATCTTTAATGCCAGGTGAATCAATCACTTGCATTGAAGGTAAGGGCTTGGTTGGTACAGTGGTTCTAACCAATCTCATCTATTTAAGTCAGGAGTGGCAAACTCCTGCCAGAGGTCCCTGACTGCTTTTGTATGGCCTCTGGGCTAAGGATGGCCTTTACCTTAAATGGTTAGGAAAAATCAATAAAGTAATAGTATTTTGTGACACATGGAAATTATATGGAGTTCATATTTCAGTGTCTATAAATGAAGTTTTATTGGAACACAGTCATGCCCAGATAATCTATGGATTATCTCTGCTTTTGCAGTACAACCGCAGAGCTGAACAGTTGCAACAGAGGCCATAGGGTCTGCAAAGCTGAAAATATTGACTATCTGGCCCTTTAAGAAAAAGTTTTCCATCCTCTGATTTAAAGAATAGAATTCTTTTACAATTCAGGAATAGAGGAAAGTGCAAAAAAAAAAAAAAATAAGTCCCTCAAAGGTACTCTGTAGAATAGAATAAAATACATGGCATGGAAAGTGCCTCTAATCTGAATGTATTGTTGATGTTGACCTGTTGATGTTCAGGGTGATTAGGGTAAAAAGGAGAAACCTGAAGAAATATCCTGAAGATACAAAGATACAATAACGGCCTGCAGCAAACCTGATTTAGAAGTACATCAAGGACTCTCTAAAGACAGCAATGCCAATCTCTCAGTCCTTGAGTGTTGGTTGTTTTTCTCTTCATTTTTGAATTTATTTTTATTTTCATGCTCACTTACCTAGTGTCTCTAAGCACGAGGATATGAAGGTGTGCTTCAGGTTGTCAGGGATTTTGGGGAGACACGCAGAAGGCCTCCTGTGAGCCGTGCCTGGCTCATGCCTAGGGCCCTGGTCTCCAGTACCTGAGAAGCAAAGAGCCATATCTTTTGCCTCCACAGGGCTACTTTGCAGGTTTTATGATGTCCTTAGCTCCAGGAAAAACTACAGCATGTGCCCTATGAGTTCCCTGCTCCCTGTGGTTTGAACCAGCTTGCCCCTGGTATCATGCTGTGGGTGGCACTCTCACACCTGAGATGATTGGCCTTCTAGGAATATCTTGACAGCTTATGGACAGCAAGGTGGTGGGAGTCGGGCAGAGCAGCTTGCAGGATTAAGATCATGTATAGTGGGTGGCAGGGAGACCTGCCTTCATGAGGGAGTGGCAGATGGCAGGTATAACATTAGCACAAACGACTACTGGTCTTTTGTTCTTACGGCTTTCCCTGAACCCTGAGTGCAGCTGTCAAACTGCGCTGCTGAGACCCACTCTGAAAGAAGGCACAGGCCAGGGCTTGCCAACTGAGGGTGTGAGTGGGTTGGCAGAGGGCTCATGAGCTGTTTTCAGTATTTCCAAAAGTGAGATGAAAAGGACACATTTGCCCAAAAGCTTTGCAGGTAGAGAAAATGTCAAGTTCCTTTTTTTTTTCAAACTGGAATCATGAGTACTGTGTGAGATAAGGGGGAGAAGGAACTTGCTTTGGTTTAACTCCCACCATCTGCCAACCCTATGGGATATTTATTATTTCTACCACTTTTTAAAATGAGGAAATAGAGATTCAGAGAATAACTTAGCCAGAGTCACACAGCTTGTTACAGTAGAACTTGCATTTGCACAATCTGTCTGACTCCAGGGCCCTGTTCCTTTATGCCGTGTTTCCTCAGCGCTTCCGGCAGCTTGGGCCGGAGGCTGACATGGATTTGATTTAAAAACAGGAAAATACTTACTAGATGTTCGGTATAAAAATCTTTCAAAATATGGAATCCACAGAGAGGGAGGAAATCAAAGAGGATACAGTTCTAAAAATGCTGGGTATCACCGCGAAACCCCTTTACATAGCCTTACACTGTGCAGTTCCCTAATAAGCAGTTCCACTGGTAGGATAGAGGTGAGTCCTGGGAAGGACAGTGATCTAGACTGAGGCATTGGGAAAGTGAGAAAAGGAATAACCCATGTGATCAATGGCGGTGCCTATAATCTGAATCTGGTCTCTGTCCAGAGAGTGCCTCATACTCTATGATTCTGTAGCAGTGACATTTACATCTGAACTGCATTGATAGTTTGGAATAGTCTCCAAGCAGCCACAAATTAATAGACCTAGTGTGTGCACAAAGCTGCGTTTGGTACTTTAAAACTCTGCCAAGAATTGTGTTCACGTCTAGCATTTGGTCATTCCAAAGTTCTACACAAACTTGCTAGTCAAGGACCGAACAAGTAAGATGTGAACAAAGCTGAGCCCAGAGGCAGAGAGAGAGAGAGACAATTCCATGGATGGTGGCAAACACGAGCAGGAATGACCGGGAAGGAGCCAACCAGGGAGAGGTTGTGCCAGGATACTCTGCTTCTGTGCTCTTGTTTTAGGATGAAAATAGCTGTTTCTGTTAGAATCTTCTGTTTTGTGGCACCACCATTTTAAGAGGACATATATACCCCATAGGTGCCATAAGAGAGATGCGTACGTATTATATAAAGTGCCTCGGGAGTTTAAAGGAAGGTGTGAAGAAGCTGTGCCCCTCCTGGCCCTACTAGGCTGGAAGGTCAGAGCCCATGGGAGACTCACCTTTGCATCTCAGATTGTTCCTTGGCGGGGCCCCCTGAGTGTCATCAGAAAACACACGAAAGAGGAGAAACAGGAGAAAACGTTTATATATCCTTTGGGCAACTTCAAATGATGGCAAGCTCCATCCTTGAGCTATCATGATAAATCAATTATTTTATCCATGGTCTGAATATATCGCAGTACTCAACTGTCTTTTGTTAATTCTCATTAAAATACAAAAGGGTGGTATGATTTTTATACTAGTAAAATCGTTCAATGTGCAAATATAGAGCCCCCTTTCTGTCTTTGAACTCAAGTTCCTAAGTCCTTAACTTCCGCCTGGTGGCAAAAAGACTAAACTTTCCAAAGCCCTGTCATTGAGGCACACTTGGAGTTTACAAATGATCAGCTGAGATCTAAAATCAGTGAATTCAAGTTTCTTCCCCCTTCTTTTTGTTTTAACTGCTTCCTCTTCATCCTGTTGGGGAGGGAAGGATCCACTCCAGGGTTATGGGGATGGCTGCGCACACGACACCTGACATTGGACAGATGGGATCAACTGTAGTGTGTTAGTCACAAATGCAATCCAGGGGAAGAGGACGTTGTATGCCACGCAGGGCCACTTGGGAGCAGAGCGAACAAGCAGGGGCTATGGGAGGCAGGCTTTGTAATGTCGAGGGTGTGTGAGATTCCCTGGTTCCCACAGGAGGACGCGACTGGTTTATTTGAATAATTCCATGGTCTGGCAGGGAACTGAAACCACTACTCAGGGATGAGCAGGAACTGCACCTGGTCCCTTTGATAAGGAGGGTTATTAAACTAGGAGACCTTCTCTTTGGGAGCAGAGTTGGTGGTGGGGGGCTTGTGGTTAGGTCATTCTGGGCTCTTACGATTTTTCCAGATGTCAAGACAGCACATAATATTGAACCTTAAGTTTGGGCCTCAAACTACACCCCTTTTCCCTCTCCATTCCTCTCAGAGGTGATGTAAGTTCCTGGGGTGCTTGTAAATCATCCTGGCAGTCAGGGAGGAGCAGCCACTTCCCCCATCTCTGTTGTGGGTTAGCTGGCCCACCCTCAGGCCTCTTCTGGTTGGCCTGCTGCTTGGCACCCTCCTGGACACCCACTTGTGGGGGCTCAGGAACTCCCAGGTCTTTCTCCCCACTTTGAGGGTCTGCTAGTCTCTGGGAGGCCACGCTATTCCTGTCAGTTCTGACATCTCCCTCAGCCATTGCTAATCTCCTTCACTTTGGTGTCTGCTATATGTGGGACTTGGGCCACTTCTTGGGGGTCCAGGCAAAAGGTGCCTTCTGCTCTGGGAAACCCTCCCCCCAACTTATCCTGTGTCAGCATCTTTTCTTAGGCATCCGTTAGAACCAAGCTCTAGAAATAGTCTCTCCTTGCTTGTTAAACTCTTATTTCCTTTTGGGCAAGAAAATCATTCTAATTTATCATGCATACTTCCGTCTCTCTGACTTATGGTATAAATTTCATGCTCTGGTCTTCAGGGTTTGTGGTTTTTGATATACAAAGCCAAGTTTTGTTTAAAACAAAACAAAAATTTTTCTCTCCCAAACATCAAGAAGGTTTAAAATTTAAAATTTAAAATTGGGTTTACATATCAAGAACTGTCATTTTAGCTATTGGTTTTAAAATAATCAATTCAACAAACAATTGATATCTTTTTTTCTAGAGTTACAGCTGACTGTCCAATTCAGTAGCCATGTATGGCTATTTAATTTAATATTAATTTAAATGAAATAAAATTAAAAATTCAATCCCTCAGTCACAGTAATCGCATTTCGAGTGCTCAACAGCCACATGTAGCCAGTGGCTACTATATTGGACAGTGCAAATATGGAACATTTCCACCACTGCAGAAAGTTCTATGGGACAGTGCTAGTCTAGAGTATTAATACATCAACTTTCCCCTTGAGGGCTGTGTTAAGAGGGGAACAGGGAAGATATGGGTGAGAAAGAAATCTCTTAACATCTCAAAATGTTATCTCGCTTCAGTATCTTTGAAGAAAATGTTGAGCTTTAGAAGCTCAAGTGACTGCTTTTAATGAAATTTCCCACCATGTTTTGGTAGAACATTTTTGGCAGCTGGAAACGTTCCCGCCTATCAGTCTGTCACAGATGGCATGTACCATGGGCTGCCCCCACTGAGCAACTCCCTCGTGAAGAGCATTTTTGCTTCACAGCTCAGCCTGCCCCAGCCACTGGATCCACGGAGCCCCCAGGTGTGTTTCAGAGGTATTTTTACTCTTCTAAAAGGTGTGTTGTGAGTAGGAGATTTTGTCACTTTGTTTCCATTTGGTTTAAATTTTGCAGGGGCTCTCAATGCTTTAATGCCCTCGGTGGAGCAGTGCGGGCCCCAAGGCTGGCTCTTAATCCTCGAGTCTTCTCCAAACACTCAACAGGCTGATCCGGGCAACAGCTTGTCTGCCCACAGCTGGTAGCAAAAGAAACACTTAATCTTTTCCATTTAATAAACGGTCATGACGGCAATGACAATACATAAATTAGATCGGCAGCTGAGCTTTGAATAGCCCTGTTTACAACATGTGTTATTGAATGTAATGCTGGTAACTCCTGTGGCTCCTAGGCAGAAGCAATATTGCCTGCCTTCTGCAACTAGAGTTCAAGGGTCAGGAAAGCCAGAGATCAGACTATGGGAGAGTCATGGCAGCACCAGGTCACAAACTGTATTAGTTATCTACGGCTGCATAACAAATTACCCCAAAATTTAGCAGATTAGAATAATAAACATTCGTTATCTCCCACAGTTTCTGAGGATCAGGAATCTGGGAGCAGCTCAGGTGGGTAGTTCCGGCTCAGTGTCTCTCACAAGGTATTGGCCAGGGCCGTAAGCATCTCAGGGCTCTACTGGAGGACATTCTGCTTCCAAGCTCACTAACGTGGCTGTTGGTAGCACCAGAAGATCCACTTGCAAGCTTATTCATGTGGGCTGCTCCACAGAGCTTCCTTACAACATGGCAGATGGCTTCCCAGAGCAAACAGTCCAAGAGAGAGCAAGAGAGAGAACCCAAGATGAAAGTCAGTCTTATTACTGAATTTCAGAAGTGACATCCCATCACTTCTGCCTTATTGTATTTATTAGAAGTGAGTCACTAAGTCCAGCCCATCCAAAATTAAGCTCCACCTCTTTTTGGGAAGAGTATCAAAGAATTTGTGGACATATCTAGAAAACCACATGACAATCCCAGGTCTTTTGCCTCCAAAACCTCCGACTTAATGTGCTGATGTTATAAAGCTAAGCCAAGTAACACCAGCATCAACCCCAAGAAAGTCCCACATTTCAACCTTCATTGGCTCAATCCTTGACCACCATTTAGACCCAGAATGGGGTTGGATGGTGACTGCTGCTCCTGCTGCCTTTGGTTGTTGCCTGGGATTAGGTGGATACAGAGTCCTGGCTCCTGGCTATCAGGATCAACTGCAACTCCAGGAATTGACTAAAGCCAGAACCAGGTCTGAAAGTATAAATGGGGTCAGCTAGCCAGGCCCACTAGCTCCAGGGCTGTACCTGGTGCTGCAAGGGATAGGGGATGCCTTGGCTGTTGGACAGTGATGTGGAGAAGACAGAGACCCATATGCTCCTAGAACTGGGGCACAATGGTGATGAAAGACAACTTTTTAAGGTTCTTAAGATTGAGAGCATTTGAGTAAGTTTATTTTTACTGATTATAAATATGTCCCATTGGTGTTATACTATTCTGGAACTTCTGAACACTGGTGCTGATTAGTTACACTGAAACCTTAAGTACTCTTGTGTTTCACCATCTGCTGAAAAAACAATGTAAAAAGATAGATTATTATTCTCTCCTCTACCTCACTAGGGACTATGTATCAAGAAATATTTCCATATAAATAAATTATCCAACAGTGTTTTGGGATGCAGACACAGATACCCTATTCATATACAGATGTCTATTATTTATGAACACAATACAGCATTATTATTTTTATTATTTGGTTCTTTTAGGCATTTGCACTGTTCCCTTGGAGAGCATTTCTGGAAGACGGAGGACCATTCCCAGTTACGAGTAGCAGCCCCAATACCCTAGAATATAACATGCAGGTAGGATAGGTCTTCCTCATCCTTGCAGAGAGAACTGAAAGCAGACTGCAAAGCAGGGTGTCATTGGGGGTCAGATCCTCCATACTCTCACCAGGGATGAATAATTTGTGAGATAAGCAGGGTGTCTGGTTATGAAGCTGTAAACCTGGTACCACAGGTGAGTCATGTTGTCTAACGACAGGAGAGAATCATGGTTCAGCTGGTATCAGCCTTGGCTGTAGACTCAGCTGAAGTTCTCGTGGCAGTAGTGGTCTGGGAGAGTGGCTGTCACCCCCTGAGCCTCTTAGGGAAACTGGCATCTCAGAGGCGAGTGACTCCTGATCCATCTACAAGCAGTGGTGGGAAGGGAACTTTTTAAACAGGACTCATAAAGAGAATTTCTTTTTATTGTTTTATTTTCCATTGTTAACTTCTTTTAATTCTTTTAAATTGTTACTTTTAATTATTATGTTTTCCCCTGATTATTTAAGTAAATATTGTTGTATTTTATTTTAAAAAATAGAAAATATAGAAAAGTGTTAAGAACAGCATAAAAATCAGCTATAAATTAGCTTCAAAATACTATGGAGGTGGGGAGTGGATGGCATGGAGCAGGACTGGCCATAGGTGGATGGATGGTTTTGGGGGCTGGGTGGTAGGAACTTTTGTTTGCTTTTCTATATGTTCAAAATTCTCCATAAGTAAGAAGATTTTTTTAAAGTAAAATAGGAAAATTGGTTTAAAAAAAAATCAATAATAGTCCCAACACTAAGAGACAATTACAGTTCACATTTTGGTTTTTTCTCCAGTATTTTCCCTATGTATATACGTATTTGATATCACACTGTACATTCACCATGTACAGATCTGCTGTAAGGGCTGGAAACTTGGTTCTGCTGTACAGAGCCAAAAATCTGATATGGTTAAGGAAGACGTTAAGCTAGAAATGTTACTCTGGTTTTTACAGATTTGCTATAGTTGAGAGGGTGGGGCTTGTAAATACAGTTTCTCCTAGTTTTCTTTCCCAAAACCGTATGTAAAGGATACAAGGACGTCTCCACATGGAGGGTGGGTTTGTTTGTTTTTAGCTGTGCCTCTGTGGGCTGAGTGACAGTGACCGCAAGGTGGCTCATGGAGAGCTGGAGGGTATGCAACTGCTAATGGACGATGTGCTGAGCAGCTATCACATGACCATGGAGGGGGCCCCAGGATGGCAAGCCACACTGGACAGAAACACACAGGTATTCCTGGCAAATAGTCTCCATCGTTGACCAGTGCTGTATTGTACTGAAGGACCGTCCTATTTGGGAGATGGGTTAGAGAGCCATGTCTTTTCAACAGCCTCTCCCAGTGGGTCCCAGGACTGTGCTAATGCCACATGGGAGTAACAATGAAGCAGGGGGAGTCCGTGAAAGCCACTCCAGAGAATTTTCTTTCACAGTAAGTTCCAAGATCAATGGTATAACCATTTCTTTTCATTTTAAAAGAGGACAAATGTTATAAGAGGTCTACTGAAACCAAATGAAACATATACTCCGAACAATGCTTCCTTGAGAGTCACACATTTAGGGCTGGAGCTGGAAGGGCCAAAGGGGTATATAATACATTAGAAGCCCCAGGTGAACATTTCAGGCTTGGGCCCTCATCTTCATTATTCAAGTAGCCCGTGGACTCCAAGGCAAGCACTGCCTCCTCTGGACTTATCCCTTAGCCCAGAATACTATTAGTACTATTACTACTATTGCCGGTGAGTTGAGGTCTGTTCAGTGTGCTTTTTATGTATTAATTTATTTAATCCTCATAATAATTCCATGAGGTAGGTACTTTCATTATCTCATTTTACAGATAAGAATACCAAGGCTCAGAGAGGTTAAGTAGCATGGCCAAAGTCACATGGTTACTGAGGAGAGAAACTCAGATTCCACCCCAACGGTCTGGCCCTGGGGCTCCCTCATACTCTTATCTTCTATGTTGCCCCATTCCTCGTCCTCTCCCTAGGCAAACCCATCTACTTTTATGACTTTGATGGCATTTATATGCGATGCCTCCAAAATCTATATGTCTAGCCCACATATCAATCCTAGCAGATTCATATGTTCACCTGCCTGCTGGAAATCTCCACTCGTTCCGCCCCAGAGACAGCATGTCCTAAGCCGAGTTCATTTTACTGCCCTAAAACTTGCTGCTCCTCCTGTGTTCCCTATTAGTTCACCACCACCTGCCTAACTGCCCAAGCCAAACACTCTGAGTACCATTTATTTTTTTTTTTTCGAGACAGGATCTCACTCTGTCACCCAGGCTGGAGTGTAGTGGTGTCATCATAGCTCACTGCAACCTCAAACTCCTGGGTTCAAGCAATCCTCCTGCCTCAGCCTCCTGAGTAGCCAGGACTACAGGCATGTGCCACCATGGCCGGCTAATTTTTTTTTTTTTTTTTTTTGTAGAGATGGGGTCTCGCTATGTTGCTTGGTCTGGTCTTGTACTCTTGGCCTCAAGATCCTCCCACCTTGGCCTCCCAAAGTGCTGGTATTACAGACATGAGCCATCACACCTGGCCCATTTTTAACTTCTATCACACCCCACAACCAGACATCAAGTTTTATTGTCCTATTATTTTAATATCGCTCAAGTTTGTCTACTTTCTCCATCTTCCCTCACCACCCCCTTCCACCAGTCCAAACCATCATCATCTCCTATTGCTGGGCTATGATCATAACCTCCAGTTGGATTCTATACACTTACTTTCACCTCCTTCCAATCCATTCACCAGGGTAATATTTTTAAATGCAAACATGATTATGTCACTTCCCTCCTCATAACCTTCCATGGCTTCCAAATGCCCTGGGAAGTCCAAATGCCTTAACCAGAACTTCATGACCCAGCTCCCACTAATGTGTCTACCCTCAGCTTCTTCCAGTTTGTCAAATGCACCATGGTCTCTTCTGTCCCTTCTTGCAAACTGGTGGAAAACCTCCCTCTCCTCCCTCTTTCTACCTCATCACCTGATTAACTCCCATTCATCCTTCAGATTTCAACTTCTCAACCACCCTCTTTAGGAAGCTTTTTCTGATCCTCCACCTTTGAGCTGACGTTCCTCTGTGCCAATTAGAGTGCTGCTGCTGCAAATATTAATAACAGGTTGTCCCACTAGCCATAATTTAAATTAAAGAAGTGTATTAATCTCGCATCACAGGAAGTTGAGAGGGAGACAGTGCAGGTTGGGGCGGCCACTCAACAGTTACCTCAAGGACTCAAGCTCTGCCCTCTGGGGGTGTCAGCAAAATGTCTCCCTCATCCTCCTAAGATGAAAACAAGAGCGAAAAAGCTTTCTCCTTGAGGAACTCTATCTTTTCATTAAGGAGGAAAATATTTTCCAGAAGCCTCCAATACATTTTCCTTGTGTCTTTTTGGCTAAAACTGAGTCACAAGTCCACTTCAGGGCAATCAGTAGAAAAAGAAGTGGGTTGTATGTGCCATCTAAATTTCACCATTAGGTGTTTCACCCAGTGGATCATTTGCAAAGCTGGGTATAGACCAAGTAGTGCCAAGATTAAGAGACGTGTTGGGCCCTTTGGTCCCTCTGTTTGCCACTTTTCAGCCTTGTGTCTGATGCAGTACCATCTTTTCCTGACACCCCCCATGAATTTCCACCTCGTTCTTTACTCTGTCTCCTGTCCCTTCTCCCATGCTTTAAAACACTTAGGTAGAGAAGACTTCTCTTAATATGAACATATTAACAAGTTTGCTTTAATATTATTATTTATTTTAATTAGTGTTATTTTATAGTATATTTTTATTCAGGAGTATTTAGCTGTTCATAGACAATAGGAAGCACTAGGACTCATACTGCCCTGAGAGTCAGGACCCCTGGTACAAGTTCTGTGATCTCTCTAGGCCTCAGTCTGCAAAGCTCCAAAGTGAAAGTGACAGATTAGCTCAGGACCTTTAAAATTGCGGTCCAAGGAGTCCTGGGGTTCCTCAGAGACTCTCTGGGGCTTTTTGAGCAGAGGGGGCCAATTATGTGGCCTCTAGGCTGCCCCCTCTTACCATGCTTGGCCTGGGTCTGTTGAATATTTTGGGCCACTGCCCAGATTTCATTTGATGAAAGGGTTCTGAGGATAAAATACAATCTGGAAATCCACGGAGAAGCCGATTGCTGAGGGGGCAGGACACAAGATAGAGGGGTTGCCAGCTGTCTATAGGAGTCACCCTCTTCCGGGTCTTGCTTGACAGTTCTTCCAGGGACACTCAGACCAACCCTTTTCCTGGCAGACAAGCCTTTCTTTATACATGTTAATACCACTGATGAGGATCCAGTTTCTCTGGGTTGTTCTTCCTGTTTCCAGCCAGGAAACTTGAGTGTCTAAGGTAGTGTCACCTGAATGTTCTCTGGGGCTCTTCTTGTCATAACATCATGAGATTTGCCATCCTGGTGTGCCAAGGACAGCTCCTTTTTCTATGGCTTAGACACTGTGGGCAGGCTGAGGGCTTGGAGTCAGGTCCCCATTGTGTCCATCGCTCTCTGGGTGACTCTGGCCCTCACACTGCTGCCTGCAGGAGAGCAGAGATCTGCAGACCTTGTTTCCTCCACATCCTCCAGGCTGCAAGTAAAAGTTACCCTCTATTAGTCCATGGTCAATAAAGAAGGATTTCTGTAATGCTTTCAGCCAGATTGGTCCACAGTGCCAGGATTCAGAAGTCAGTTTCGAAGTAGCCCAAAGACCTCCAAACTGCTGGAGGGCCCATGCGATGCAGTGATGTCCCTTGCTTTGTTGAGATCATTTCTGATACTGTGGAAGCAGCTGGAAGTACTAAAGGAGCACTGGGGCCGACTCAAGCTGCAAGGCCAGGACATCGACTCTGTCTCTCTCTACAAACAGTTCTCGGAGCTCTACGAGTGAGTGCCGCGGAGGGTCACTGAGGCCGAAATTCACATCAGTGACTGGAACCTGGGGGTGGGCAGATCCCAGCCCCTTGATCTAAGGGCGAGGCTTGGTGCATGAATCCTGGTACACCCAGCTCCACTGAGTCCAGTAGAAGCCGGCAGCATTCTCTACAAACAGTGCTTTACGGGGAAAGCTGGGTTGTATTCACTGCGGGGACAGGGCTGGATTCCACTGAGCTATACTGTGTATCTTTTACCTGTTCCTAGAGTCATCCCTAGGAACTTGAGCTTATGAAATGTCTTTGCAGTGCTGACTCTAAGCTTTTTAGCTCCTAGGATCCCGGGGAACACCGGGTGGAGAGCTGCAGCTCACTTGCTGCCTCGGTAGACCCCAGGGCTGAGTCTCTGAGAGCGTACAGCATGGCCGCCAGAGGGGTGCTACAGTGCGAGCAGCTTAAGGCCTTAGGTCTGGCGGATGGTGGGGCATTCTAGCAGCTGTAGGCCTTGGCTGGGATGACTTCGCTGGCAGGAAAGACACATTGCTTCTGCCATGCGTCTGTTACAAACCAGAATTTACTAAGCACCCACCCACTCCTTGGACCTTACTAAACTTAAAAAGGTTCACTTTGGCATAGCCAGATTGTCTATCTTGTGAAGTTATTATAGTCAGTGTTCCTGATAACTAGGGAATGAGAAGGCTTGTCAATATTTTGAAGGATGAAGACCGAAATTACATGCACCTGATGGGAAAAAGCCTCAGGGTTTCACGTTGACTAAGGGAGGGGCAGCTGTGATGAATTTAGATGTTGATGTGAGTGTCTGTGAAGGGGCTGGGGGGTTTATATGTGGTAATAGGAACTGGAAAATCAATGAAAATAATTGCCCGAGAATCAGAATGAGAAAAAAAATGTTTGTTTGCTGATTTCTGTCTTTCTTCCTTCGCAGAAGTGACATTCTCTACCCCAGCATGAAAGCTTTAGCCAGGCAGATGGGGAAAGAAGATGAATTTGAAGTACTTACAATAAATAGTCAGTCTATTCTTCCCCCAAAAGGAGCTTCAGAAATTGAAATAAAAGCTCAGCAGGTATGCAGGAGCTATTTTGAATTTGCCTTTGAAAACTTGCTTTATGGCATTAGCATGTAAAACCACAGATATACCCAAATGGTGTTTTTGTCTAAGAAGTTAGGTATAAATGGAAGGGTTGTAAATCATTGAACAGGCTGGGGGGCGGGGAGGGGGGTGGAGGGCGGTACTAAGTATTTAAAGGCATGTGGGTCTTTGATTAAGCAAATAACTGCCCCTGAATGTTTCAGTTCTGTAAGTCTAGATTTTCATTATTTTGATTTTCCTCAAATTGAGGTGCACCTTCACAAGAAAGGCAATAGAAAATGTAACCACTACTATCTTAAACATAAAACCTAGCACACAAGTATCCACATGGAAATGAAATATTTTAAAAAGCCCTTTATAATTGTTTTTCTGAGAATAAGAAAATGCAATTTATGCACTAGGCCATTTGGTGTGTGTTAGATGATCTGTGTGGAGAGAAGTTGTTTTCCCGTCTTTGCTCAGCTTGGTCCTGGGCACAGGCTCTCCACCACTGGGCTTATTGTAGCAGCAAAGCCTCTGGCTGTTGGTTTCAGTGCAGAGATGCATGTCCATTGAGCCACAAGGAGAATTCAGCCCTGGGGGCCATGCCCATTGATTACTCTTCTGAACTCGGGTTCCTCCGGGGTCCTTCTGCAGAAAGAAACATGGGCCCCAAGAGTGCAATGGCTAGAGTGAGGGCTCACTGTTATTGGAACAAAGTTTCTCTTGGTTGTGTATGCAGTTTTAAATCTTCTTGTGAAATCCTCCTTAGTATCTAAATCAACTTTCAGACCTGAGAGCTTCTCTTATAAAGACAGCTCACAAAATCCTGGCCACATTTAGAAACTCTGAAAGACATGAGGTCGCCTCAGGCATTGAACACTTTCAATGTAGCAGAAGTTGGTAAAAAAAAAAAAAAAGGTTGTATTTTATCAAACAGGATATGGGCCAGAAAGAAAAGATACTGGTCTCCAAAAAGGTCTGTCTACCCCCTGGAAACACCAGGGAGCCCTAGAATGGAAGCCCTCCTTTTTCTTGGCGAGAGAGTAGCTGAGCAACAGGACCTATCCCAAAGCCCTTCTGCGGGAGTTTGACTTAGGCACCCAAAGTGCCTGAATGTGGAGAGTGACCTTTGACCTATGCTTACTCTAGCTTCAGAAGATTCTGGAAAATTTTGAAATTCATATGATCCAGGAGGTATTGAGAAAAGTTAACAGAGAAATGACACTGGTTTTATCAGAAAAATCCAAGCAGGCATGTACTCTCCCTACAGGTAAAGTGTGCTTATTTTGTTACTTCACAAAATAACCGTTGGTTTTTCCTAATTATAAAAACAATCAATGTATCCACATTCATTGATTAAAACAAAACAAAACACCATTGCAATGCTCAGAAAATGATATAAAAATTACCTGTAACACCTCAACCCAGAGAGAAGTACTATTAACACTTTGGTGTATTTCATTGCACTCAAAAGGCTTAAAACATACTTTAATTTCAGTCTCAACTCTGCTGATTAGCTCAGAACTGAAGTCAAGTTGAAATGAGGGAAACACATAAAGCCCTTCTTATTTGTAATATATGTAAGTATATACATGTGTCAAAATCTCACAAATATGTATATTTAGAGTGGCAAGGCAATCAAAATTTTGTCCTTTCATCTGAGGTCAAAACACAGGGCCAAAGGCGCACTTGGGGTTTCACGTTCTGTGGTCACCATCTTGAAACTCATAATAATTTTAACTTGGAATTTGTGATTTATAAGTGAGGTCCAGTGAGTCAATGGAACACAGGCCGCCCAGGCTTGGAGCCTTGACTCACGCACAGTCCCACCTCCTGCTGCCTCCCAGCCTCTTCTGGAGGGCTTCTCAGCCACCTGCTCCTCTGCTCTCTGGCATCCTGGGTGTCCCTAACCTCCCCATCCCCAGACCCACCCAGTAATTACTGTCACCTTCCACCCCCCGTGGGGACCTGAGCACGGGCATGTGCACCTGGCAGTGTCTCAGGAACCCCAGGCTGGCAGCACCATGATGTGTTCAACAGGTGACTCAGTGAAGACAAGCCTCTTGCCCACCCCTGGGTACCTAGAATCCCCCAGACTGAGGTTGCAATACCCTTGGGGGCTGCCTCTCCATAGTGGATTGGGGCAGTGGGCCCGTGGGAAGGGGAGATGCCTGGCTCAACCTCTTTACCCCTGGCCAGGCACGGTGCCTCGGTCTGGTGGCTGGTGGGTCATGCACACTCATGCACTGAGTCACAGCCGGGGCTGCTGGTAATGGCCCCACTTGCCCTGTACAAGGGAGTGCGACATTGAAAGCAAATAAAAACACTATGACAGGTCAAGAGAGAGACTGCGGAAGAAAGGCAAAAGGTTTACATTTTAATACCTGTAGCAGCCCTTTTTCCTGCTAGTTTGAACAAGAGGCGCTACATTTTTATTTTGCACCTGGCCCCACAGATTATGTAGCTAGTCCTGTTGGAACTACAATGTCTATTCCTAACTCCTAATAATTCTGTAAGAAAATCCATAACCTTTGAGCTAGCGAGGAGTTGTCTGACTAGCAAAATAAATTCAGTTTTCCTTTTGAGACAAAGTCCACAGACATTGTAATGTTAATTAATAACCTCAGTCCTCACCCGAGTCATTGTAATTTTATCAGTGCTTGGAGTAACTGGATTCGGTTGGCTGGGCTTAGGGAAAAGGCTGTGCAATTGGAAGGCAGGCCTCTCCCCAGCTGGGCGTGTCTAAACGTCACCAGAGAGCCAGTGGGGTTGAGCTCTAGTTACAGAACATTTAACAAGACACAAAACGCCTGTTGTTTGTGCTGTGTTTGCTGCATCCAGGCGGCTCCCTTCTGAGTCCTTGGAGAAAATCCACAAGCACGCGGCAGGTGTAACCATCTGCACATTTTGGAGATGTGGTTCTCATGAGACGCCCAGGGTGAGGGGTTGGGGGAAGCATCTTTGCTTTGTGGTTGTGCTGCCTCGTGCAGGGTGCCTGTCAGCTGTGCTTGAAAAGGGCCTTGAATACGGGGCCAGTGGGGGGTCAGGCAGAGGGGAGGGGTAGAGTTATTTTTAGTGGCGGTGGTAAGGTTGATATTACCAAACCCGACTTTGGCTGGAGTATACTGGCCAATTCTAAACTCTCATTTGGAGTCTATACTTATGAAACTTTTAAAATAAATGCCAACATTGAGGGGGGTTTTGTTGTTTTTTGATTTTGTTTTGGTTTGTTCCTTGGTCTGTCGAGCATGACTCAATGTGGAGACCTGGGTCTCCTCTACTGAGTTCTCCTAACACAAGTGACTGAGTCGCCACTGTGTGCCAACTGTGCTTTTTTCATATATACATTTCTTCAATTTAATCTTCTTGAGACCGCTGTGGGCTGGGTACCTTTGAAGAAGGCAATAAAACCTTGGAATCTCTACCCACCTACTGTTTATCTCAGAAGTGGCCATAGTGCATGGGGCTTCCAAGCAGGGGCCGCTTCTTCATGCAGAGATCACCTTTTGTGGTCAAGGTTAGTTTGGGGCTGGGGGTTTCTCCAGAGGGAGTGAGGAATGGAGAGTATCGAGGGGGACAGCAAAGGTTCTTGTCCTTTCCCTCGGGGTCTCCTCTTTCCCTGCTGGCCCACTGTGATGTCTGCATTTATACCTGCCCGAAAGGAACCCTGGAATGCTCCCCTCCCTCTACCTCCTTCCTTCCTCCCCACCTTGTCTTGGAGCTTAATCCTTTCATACAGCTTCTGAATGAGTGTCCAGTTTGTAAGCAGCCTCTGAAAATGAGGCATCCAGCCCTGGCCCTAGTCTTGGTAGCTGAACTGGTACTCCCCTAGAAGTAGCAACAGCAGCTCCAGGCATCCTTGCTCAGCCTCAGAGTTTGCCTTAGCAGAGAGATGGGCTCTACTGCCATGCCCCATCTTTGACATTTTGGCCTTAAAATGATTTTTAATTGATTTTTTAATTTTCTCTGAGCAGTTTTAAGGCCAACAGTCTCCAAAGTAGAATGCATGTATCCCAGGGGTGTGGGAAGAAAATATTAGAACTTCTAAACAGATTAAGCGCACATGTAAGGAGTCATATGTCACACTCTACACTGAGGTGTCCTAAAGTGACCAGAGGAAGGCCATTCTTATTTTTCTAATAAGGAGATAGTAGAGGTGACAGTTCTAATCCTGATGTATGTGCTTATCCTAAGCCACATTATGAGGTTAAAAAAGATAATCTGATCACATCTGATAAGAAATCAGACAAGAAATTTTAAAAGGTCAAGGAAACCACTGGGAATGTGGATTGAGATCTATTCTCACTGTTGATGAATCTCACCCTACATACATCGTGCGTTGTGCTATTAGCTAGTGATAGTACTGTAGGTAGTTATAAATCATATAAATAAAATAAAACATAAAATATATAATAGAAATATAAATATGCACACAGTAAAGGTGAATGATCAAAAATGTTTTTACTTCAGAAAAGCATTGTCAAAACAGTTAGAAGAGCATGGTGTCAGCCGTCGTTTCCCCAGTAGTGCGCCGTGGAGCACCAGTTCCTCAGCGTAGTTCTTCCGACCGCCCTTCCCCAGCAGACTCCTGGGTTACCTGAGCTTTCCAATCCCTTGGTAACACAAGCCAACAAAGTATCACTCGTCACGGTCTTTGGGCTGCCTGTGTTTTCCTAACATCATTGATCAGTGTTTGCTCCAAGTCAGATTATGCTGGTTTTACTTGTCATTGAATAGAGTAATTTAATTAAAAATTATGCAAACCAATGATATAGGAGGACAAAAGGAAAGAGATCTGTTGGTTTTATAAAAACTAAGTTGAAATAGATAAACTGTGGTACACCCAGTCAAATGGAATATTATTAAGCATTACAAAGAAATGAGCCATCAACCCGTGAGAATACCTGTAGGAAGCTTAAGTGCATGTGACTAAGTGAAAGAAGCCAACTGGAAAAGGCAACATATTGTATGATTCCAACTATGACATTCTGGAAAAGGCAAAACTGTGCAGACTGTAAAAAGATCAGCGGTTGCCAGGGTTTAGGGAGGGGTGAACAGGGAGAGCACAGAGGGTTTTCAGTGCAGTGAAACTACTCTGC
>RJWJ010023421.1:0-25854 GCA_004363605.1 Indri indri
ACCAACTCTGAGGCTTGCTGAGGCTGATTCCTCCCAGGACTGCTGGTTCCACTTCTCCTAATCTCTGATCTTCCACTTTACCTGTGATGGAGGTGTTTTCTGTTTCTCCATTATTCCTTTCTAGAGTTCCTGGTGAATTCTAATCTAAACCATGGGTAATTTTCTTTTTTGCTATTTGTTTTGTCTTTTTCTCATTAGCTAGAATTGGATCTAAAGAGTCCTCATCACACTTATTCTGTGAGATTTTGAGCAGGGCTTTAACATACCACATCCCATCTCCATTGGACCCTGAAAATTTACCTGCAGGTGTGCAGAAGCACAAAACTCTCTGCCATTGAACTCTTCATTGTGAGGTGGACGTGCTGCAACTGACCTTCAAAACCATTCCTCCTCCCTCCCAAACCTTTCTCAGCAGACAGGAAACAACCCCCAGGAAGAATGCTTGAGTATCATAACCTACCATGGAATTGTACAAGGGCTTGGTGTGGAAATTCTCTTGTGCTTGTTTGAGTCAACCTCTTTGATCACGGAATCTGGATCTGTTTTGCTACTTTAAATTCCAATTCAATGCATAAATCATTTCTATAACATCCATGATGGGTTTTCGTGTCTTGTTAGAATGCCTTTGCAAACTATAAGTTCACTACTTCAGAAAGCAGCTTGTTCGCCATAAAGTTACAACTAATTAGTGAAAACTACTTTCTTTTTTTTTTTTTTGAGACAGAGTCTCACTGTGTTACTCAGACTAGAGTGCCGTGGCGTCATCCTAGCTCACAGCGACCTCAAACTCCTGGGCTGAAGTGATCCTTCTGCCTCAGTCTCCCGAGTAGCTGGGACTACAGGCATGCGCCACCATGCCCGGCTAATTTTTTCTATATATTTTTAGTTGTCCGATTAATTTCTTTCTATTTTTAGTAGAGACGGGGTCTCGCTCTTGCTCAGGCTGGTTTCAAACTCCTGAGCTCAAACAATCCGCCCGCCTGGGCCTTCCAGAGTGCTAGGATTACAGGCATGAGCCACCACACCCTGCCAAAAACTACTTTCTTATATTCAAATAAAATCTGCTTTCTGATAGCTCTCATCCTTAGCTCTTCCTTCTTAAGCCAGGCAGAAAATTATATTCCTCCCTTCTGTAGAGTATCACTCTATATATTTGAAATAACCATGAAGAAAGCAGTCATACTTGGAGAGGTCATGCACACAGATACACAAAATGTCCAAACATCCAGAATAACTGATACTTTCATTTAATATTTAAAAAGAGGAAAATTATCAAAATTTTTGCAGTAGAATTCTATGATTATGTGCTAAAGATCTGTTGAAGTATACAGGAATCTTTATTTCTACATTAAATGATCTCATAACACTACTCTTTTTGAGGCCCTCCTTGGAATTTCCGTGTTTCCCTATTTTAGTATACTTCTCTCAGACAACTTCGCCATTTATTTCACGTCTGTTAATCAATAGTGACCTATTTGTAAAGTAAGCAAGATAAGCAAAGTAAGGGTCAGTCAGCTCAAGGTGATGCCTTTCACTGGAAAAGAAAAGGCAGCTGGTGATTTTAACTTTTAAAAGTTCCTTTTTAATTCTAACATCCTGTTAATTATGCTCTGTCATCACTCACACAGCCTTTATTTCATTAAACAGTAATCATGTTCTGAGTGTTTAAAGCAGTGTATCCGATGAGAAGGGGGGTTGCAAATGCTTTCAGAGTCACAGAGGCTCTGTTTTGGTAATTGGGACAAGTAATCATCCCTCTTGAAGGATTCTGAATGCCTTCAGTGGTTCTCTAAATTCCCTCTGCTTGTTTGCTGCCTGTAATATCTTATAAGCTCCCTACATGTAGTGTGAAATTTCAAAATATGCCACTGAATCTGACTCTGTGCCAACCAGCTCCTATTCTAATACATGAAGAATATCCTCTAGTTAAAGCAGTTGGTTGTATTTGTTGGGGACAATGAACTCCTTTGAGAATATCATGCAAATAATAAACCCAATTCCCAGAAAGAAACTGCTTGATTTCTGTATTGTTATGTATGGATCCATACACCTCTGAGTCCCAACCATGACATTCTTAACATCTGTGGATTTGAATTAGTACCCAGATTAAAATATTCCTGTAATCTTCACATCAGCAGTGTGGCTCCATACTGGAAAGGACTTTTTGCTGACACCTGGTTCCCCCAAATGGCCTGGGACCTCCCTTCTAGTTCTGGCCAGGTGCCTTCCCCAAAGATGTCATCCAGGTGCTATTTGAGGTCCTGCTTCCAGTTCCCTGATTCCTGCAATCAGGAATCCAGGCTGATTCTCAAGGTGACACTGTGCTATTGAATATCTCGTGTGTGTGTGTGTGTGTGTGTGTGTGTGTGTGTGTGTGTGTGTGTGTGTGTGTAACTCCTGTGTCAGACCTTCTGGAATGCTGTGTTTGCCACTAGTAGAGTAACACTAGCTCCCGGCCCCTGTAATAACGTTCTTCACAAGAACACAAATTCAACCATAATGAGAATGTCCCCTGTCTCGATTCAGCCCCCACCAAAAGTGGGGCGAGTTAAATTCTTACTTTTCACAGGAGAGGGCAGAAATGGAAGTGAGAGTGAAGCCAGGGAGGTAACAGAAGGGGAAGAAGCAAGAAAGGACAAATACGGTCTTCATAACTTTAACAGCCTCCTGATTCACATCTCTCTGGACTGAATCAGTGACATGACACCAGCCTGCCAGGAGACTCCTGGAATAGTTCGGGCTGTCCTTCAATGCCCCAGCCGAGTGTGTAATCACAATGCACAATCATCCCCACCAAGAGTCAAGCTGAAGTGGATCACCACACCCGGGTGTCACCAGCCCACAGTAAAAACCAAGGAAGAATGTGGAAAACAGGAGGCCATGCAGAACTGCTGACCAGCTGTCGGCACAGGTTAGCCTTGATCCTTTCCTTCACCTCCTCATAATACAACCATACATTAAATTTACATTTTTAAATTTATATTTTGCCTTGTGGTAGAGTTCCCTATATTACTGCTATACTACTAATAGCTACCTCGTTGACCATGGGGATCATGTGGTATGTACCAGACCCTTAAAAATTCTTCCATTTATCCCAGGTCTAGAATGTAGAGCAAGAAGTGAGATTCTGAAGGTCAAGAGACTTGTCCAAGGGCACAGAGTCAGGCAGTAGCAAATCTGTGATATGAACCCAGATGGGTCTGATGCCAAAGCCCACTGACCTTTTCTCTTCTCAAAATTATGTGCATTTCCCTGTGTTTTTTGTTTGTTTTGGGTTTTTTTTTTTGGTCGGGTTTTTTTTTTTTTTTTTTTTTTTGCAGGGGTGGGGGACAAAGAATGATTCTCTCTCTGAGTCCTTAATCCCAGCCATGTACTCAGTAAACATGGGCTGAACGGAATTTGAGTTGCAGAATGAGAGCACCGACTTCTTATCTGGCTGCAGGCAAAAAAATTCATACCTGGCAATAGCAGCATGTACACATTTTCCTTCTCTCCTAGCGTAAATTTTCAGAGAGTTTCCTTCCCCAGGTCTCTGGGCACCTAATCTCAGGAAAAGTCTGGAGCACAAGCACTTTTACAAGAATTCTGCAGCCTGCAATATCCTGGAAAAAATGTACAGGCTTAAATTTTGCTGTTGAAGAAGGCAATCTTGACCTCTGAGGGTTTAATTACTTATGCCAAAACAGAAGAACCAGTTTAATAGGATAATTGCCCATGAAAGGGAATTAAATAGAATCAAAAGAAAAATTAAAGCCACAATATTCTCTTGCCTGGTGGAGGAAGAAAGCTAATTGGTTTCCATCTGAAGTTCCCTTTTCGATGTTTCATCCCAGCTAATTTTTCAAGTTATTTGAGTTACTCTTCAGTTTCTCATTTTAACTGTGTAGGAAGTAAGGTTTTTCTAATTTTGGCTTTGGAGTTGATTTGTTTAACTTGAGTGCAGTGCTTTGGTTTGGAAAAGTCATCACTAGAAGGCACGGGATAGAAGAAAGGGACCACACGAACGGTGGTAATGAGCTCAACTCCTGCGTGATAAACCATTTTGATGGTGCTGCCAAAAATCTTCATAATCATACAATTGTTCAAGGGAAATTGGATTTAGAACAAGAGAGGTATAGTTCTGTTCCATTCTTTGGCAGTCCTCACACCTAAAATACCCCCATAATATTCTGAAATTAAAAAAAAATAAGAAATAAATTTTTTAAAAATACCAACGTTAGTTACTAACGGCTGACATTGTGAGAAGCACCGACAAATTGGAATGCTTCCCTGGGACAAATAGGTGACAGATTGTGCTCTATTTGAAAGGACAAAATGATAATGCCCCATGTTAGCATGGTTGTAGGGGAACAGTCTCCTTCGTGCTCTGTTGAAATGAACATTGACTGTGAAATAATTCTGGAGGCACCTTGGTAAACACACCAAAGGGCCTTAGGAACGTATGTGCTCTGGGATGCAACTCTCACACTCCTAGAAATTTATTCTAAAAAGGAATGGTCCAAATGCAGCAAAGATGTTATTGCAAGATCGTTGGTTCTTTTTTATTCATTTTGAGATATTGGAAATTCAATAAATTTTTTTTTATTGTTTGTTGTTTATAGGGGTACAGGTGTTTAGGTTACGTATGATGCCCTTGCCCCCCCTTCCCCCCAAATCCCAGTCCCAAGCATGTCCATCTCTCGGAGGGTGCGCATTGCACCTTTTGTGTATGCATATATCCGTCCCCTCCTTCAATAAATTTTTTAAATGGAGATTAGCTAAATATGTTGTAGTGTTCACAAGGGTATACTATGCAGCTATAAAATGAAATTTCAGATTGCTATTTACTGATGGAAGAAGGTTTGTAATATACAGAGTATATCATATAAACTTGAACAAATATTTGTTTATAAATTATAATCTATATGCACATATGTGTGAGAAAAAGTATGAAAGGTTATGTACCATATGTTAATATTGGTTATATATGAAGATATTTTTTTCTGAAAGTGTCTTCTCTATGATTTCTATAGTTTTATTACTATGAGTTTTTAAGTTGTAAAGTAAAAATTAAAAAAATAGCTAAAATTCTGGGATGATTTAGCTGGGTTAATGATGTTGATGGTGTGAAGGTTTATACTGCTCTTGAAAGATCTGAATTATTGACTAGAATGAAAATGTACGTTTATTCACAATAACTCAGCAAAGATTCCAAGATGAAGGGGAGGAAGCTAGAGAGAGCATTTGGACTGCAGATGAGGAAAATCTCCTCAATAATGGAATGAAAAGCTTCATGAGGTAGTAGGCAACCTATATAAGAATGTAAGTAGATGCTGGATAACTATATATTATGTAAGTGCTAACTAAACATATTTTGAGTGAACGAATGAATAAAAATAAATTTTGTATATTTCCAACCAACTCAGAGATTCTATATAAGAAAATAACATAGTAATAAAATGAAATAATCTTGTCGAGGTTGCTCTTTAATGAGAATTTATACTTTAAATTCCAAGTAAATATAAGATATTGATGCTCTATCTCAGAAGTCACAAAGGATTTTGCTTGGTGTTGATAGAATATTTTTTATAGATGTCACTTAAAATCTTCTAATATTTTCCCTGGATCTATAGAAAATCTAGCTGAATTAAACCAGGGTACTTGAAAGTTCAAAGAATAATTCAAGTTTCTGTTAATCGGTTAGAAAATTAGAGACTATTCATGTGAAAATTCTGTTTCTACACTGAAACTGTAGTTTATTCAATTCATTAGAAAGACAGTGTGGGGTAGTGAGCTCCAGAAGCAGAGAAACTCTGTACCTTGTTCCCACTCTACACCAGTCTTATGTGTGGAGACTAATGCATAGTAGGTACTCAGTAAAATTATGTTGAGTGAATAAAATGAATTTGGGTCAAGCTGAGATTGTCATTATTGAGCAAATAACTTTTTGAGCCTTGATTTCTTTATTGGTAAAGGCCTGATAATATTGCCTTTCTATAGGGTTACTTGGAACATGGAACATAAAATAAATGACTGTCGTATTGCAGTTGCTAGCACCCAGCAAAATGTACTTGCTATTAACATAATATTGCTGTTATTTTTGTAATTATTATTTTCCCAGTTTGATGTAGGTAAAATCACGTACTCTTGTTTTGACTTTCATAGCTGACCTCAATTGCTTGTGGGCTTTTGACTTTGGATAATAAGGGGCTCAGAACCATTAAGTTTGTAAAAGACTCACTGTAGTCACCAGCTGTTTCTGTGTTGGGCATCAGTGGATAATGGCTATAGCTATGGCTAAAATTGTTCCAAGTAAAAGTAGCATGTCCTTGTTTTCCCCACAAATGCAAATCCTACCCATCTTTTCCTATGCTTCAATCTTCCTTTCCTCATGAAGCTGTTCCTGCTTTCAATGTTTCCACCCACTGTGCTCCATTTTTGTCATGTAATAAATTCTTTCCTTTGACATAGGGTCTCAGTGTTTGACCAGACCAATTAGTCCATGGGTGGGCTTGTGATGCCAGTCGAGCCAATCAGAATTATCAGGGCTGGTTTGAGAAAAGTCTCTCTTTTCATTCAGGATGCTAAGCTGGAATAGTCTATGTCTAGGGTTGCTCTGGGCCATGTTCTCTTCCAGGTATGTGAAGAAAGCCCTCATGTAGGACAGAGGGAAATATAAATGACAAAGGAAGTTTTGACGAAATTGGTTCCTGGATCTGGCCTGCCAGAAGAACCATCCTTGCCTGTAATTGGTTTTCATATGCTTAAAATAGAGTGAGTTTGGTTTGTCACTTGCAACCAAGAGAGTCTATTACATATTGAAATATAATTTAAGTTCAATTTCTCATTGAACTTTGCTGGAGTCATTGATAAACTTTCAGGCAGACAAAATCCATCTCTTAATTTTCTACTGTACCAGAATCTATGTCCCCAAGAAAAACAGCAACTTGCACTTACAGAGTGCCAGATAAGTGCTCTATGTCTAGCATCTCAATTACTTTCCTAACAACCCATGAGGTAGGTGCTATTATTATTCTGATTTTACATATGAGGAAAACTGGGTTCAAAAAGGCTAACTGGATATGGATGTTCAGTGGAAGATTAGCTCCACACTCCACTTGGTGATGACAGCACTACTGCCTCATTTCCAGGTTTGGTAAAGATTGGCATGCAGGAGGATTGGAGATATTCTTATTTAAGACTAAAGCCTAGGCAGCGTTTCAGTGACCTACTGGTTATTAAATTCAAACATGGTTCAAATAAGCCAAGACTTATTATAATATAGATACCAGATATTGAACATCTGATATATACTAAGCATTTTACATGCATTATCTCTATTCTTTATGAAAAGTCTGTAGGGAAAAGATGACAAATAAGGTCCACTTCTGGCATGGATTCTGGTCTATTGGTTATAGCCACCTTGAGCATGTTTTGAGAAGGAATCTAGGACTTCAACTGTGTTCAGTTAAAAAAAAAAAAAAAGTGATGTCTGTAAACCAAGAGTGGAAAATGGCAGAAGGCATGTGGTAAATTTGCTATCCCTTCTTCAGGATAGTATTTATTATTCTCATCTTGGAGATGAACTAACTGAAGTTTGAGAGATTAACTAACTTGTCCGTGGCTCTTCTGTTAGTGAATGATAGAACTGGGATTTGAACCTGGGATTATCTGGGTGCAAATCCCTTTCTCTTTCTACCTTACTTGATTCTCTGTCATTGAGGCAACCTATGCTGTAAATACTTCAGTGAAATTTGACTGAAATAAAAGGTAAGTCTTGAGTTTGCTCCAGAGTATTCATTGTGCCACTTAATATAGGGGGCAATTGACACAAAATAAGATCATGTGAAGACAATCTGAAGGTTTAACTTAGCCCATATACCATAAGTCTTGTGTGTGTTTCAGTCTAGTCTTGAAAATTATGTATGAGGGAGATCAGACAATTTGCTAGTAGGAAGTGATTCATGTCATAAATTAGATGAAGGCAAAAAAGGTATAACAGGAATGCACACAAACAAAATCATATCTTTTATCCATGCATTTATTCATCTATTCATTTCTCCTGAATGTAGTCAACAAACATTTAGTAACTATACCACAGGCACTGGGCTATGATTTCTTAACAAAAAGTTATAGGTAGTTTACTCAACCCTTGTCCTCACAGAGTTTAAAACCATGTGAGGGATTACTATATGATGATAATGTTGAATTTCACAATAGCCCTGTGATCCTAGGAAAAAACTGACAGCTGAAGAAATCCCCAATCCCACCGCTTTGTGTTCCACAAATGGCTTATCACTAGGCATTATCCTTCCCATGTGATTTAGGTAAGATTCATGGGTCCCCCCCCCAGCCCACCACCACCAATTTACCTGTGATAAAGCCTATCGTGGTCATGGTTTACTTGGAATATCGGGAAATAAATCCCCTTGGCGTGATAGGTGATGAGTAAGGATTTAACACAAAGAGTAAAAGCTTTGAAAGGTATTTTAGTATCTCTTCTTAATAATATCTACCTCATAGAGTTATTGAGTTGAGTTGTGAGAGAAATGAAATTAAATGGAGATTATGGAAATTGGGTTTGTAAAAAATCTTTCTGCATGAATATTTTTCTGAATTGTGCTTGGGCCAGGATATTGCTTAACTCCTTTTATCCGCTGGATACCATATGCCATGTGGGATTCTGCTGGTCAGTCTTCAAATTATTCTAAGATTAATTTGCTACCAAAAGGTCCCCAACCATTGAGATAAGGTATCATAGTAACAATCACAATTTTTACATGTTTATTTTAGGGGACTGTAGGTTTTCCACGTGAAGGTAGCCTCCAGAATGTTTGCTAGATTGGCCTAAAACACAAGAGAGAATCTAGGTATAGATAAATAGGTAATAACATAAAGCTGTGAATGTGGATGAGATTGCATATGAAGCACGTACAGTGAGAAAGTGAGAGGACCTGGAACAGAAGCCCAAGTTACTCTATGTGCACAGCTGGACACTGAAATAACAGCCAACAAAGTCAACTGAGTAGAGCCCACTGGCGATGTATAAAGAAGGCACAAAGTTAGAACTAAGGAAAGAGCTCTTCAAGCAGAAAGAGAGGAGCTACTTTGTTGAAAATTTAGGTAAGATGAAGACTGAAAAGCATTTATTATCCCTAACTATCAGAGACTACGAATGACCTACCTAAGGGCATTTCATGGGAGTGTAAAGGGGGAGGCCAGATTGGAGTGGGTTTGGAATGATGAGTTCAGGAACAAGGACCAGTAAATTAGACAATCTTTGAAGAAGTTGACCACATAGAAAAGAGGGCAGATAAAGAATTAGCTGAAGGGGAATGAGAAGTTCCTGGAAATTCCTGCCTCCTTTTTCCCCCTTTGTTTATTAACAAAGGCAGAAGATTTTAAGATGTTTAAATGCTATTAGAAGGAGCCAGTTTATAAAGGGAAGAAGGGGTAACGAAGTGTGTCCCTGGAATATGCGGTGAGAGAGTATTATGGGCCATGGTGTGCAGGTGGAAGGATCACCCTTAGCCAGAAGAAAAGACTTGGTTTCCACCGTGTACAAACGGGGGATGAGGAAAGAGTGTGCAACTGCAGGTCAGTGCAGAAGGTTTGATATTGCAGAAAACACATGAGACAACAAAATTGGGGAAGGAAATTGGCTGGGGGTAATGCTGAAAGCATAGGAGTGACTATGCACCATGAATCTCTAGAGGCACCCATCTGTGAGGCTGTATAATTTTCTCTGGAATCATCCAGTATCCCAGGTGGAGAGAGCACACAGATTCTTTCCTTGCCTGATGAAGTTAAATAATTAAGCCAGATAAACATTGTAACCACAGCAGACCAATCTGGCTCAACCTATATGTACCAAAGCTGTGAGTTGTTTTTGAGTTGCCATGGACCCCCAGGTTGAGGGTCACATAACCTGAGCATGGACAGATGAAACAAGCATGCAGCCATGGCTGGAAGCTCAGACTGAGGTTCTCAGACCAAGGAGTGGGGACTGAATTAAGAATTGGACACCACATACCAGGATCCAAGATCTGATCAGCTCTAGCCCCAGCATCACCGCATGGCATAGTCCAGTCAGAACACACCTCCTGGCATCACCCCACTGCAAGTCCAATCAGATCACACCTCATTATCCTATCCCAACCCCCTGCTTGGGGAGAAAGATTTGAGCATTTCTTACTGTCTCCTTGCCAGTACACTTGCAATAAAGGTTATCTTTTCTCAAAGGCCAGTGCCAGGCTATTGGTTTCTATGCAAATCAGGAGGTGAGCCCATTGATTGCTCGGTAACAGTATCACACAGCTGGTGAGTTCCTTCCATCAATCTCATTCTTCTGAATGTGGATATCCAGTTTTCCCAACACCATTTATTGCAGAGACTTCCTTTCCTCATGTGTGTTCTCATATTCTTCAACAAATATTTATTGCACATCTGTTATGAGCCAGGCAATGTATTTTAAGTACCTGTGAACAAATGGAGCAAAAAAGCTTTACATTTATGGAGCTTTCATTTTAGTGAACTCAGTTTTAGAATCAGATTCATAGCTGTATAAATTCAAAATGTTTCCATATCCTAGTAATGAATCTCTCTGCTTACCTTTGGGGGAAAAATAAAGCCCTAAACTTTGTAGGTGAAAACATAAAATGTTAGTGGAATTAAAGTTTATACTGTGTACTTACAGCATAAATGCTGCACAGTGGAGAATATAGTCTTGGACTCCAAATAATAAATAGCTTTTTTTTCTTTATTTTCTCAATAATATATAAAACTTTTGATACTATGGTTATTTCTACTAGACTCTACTCTTTGAATTATGGGAATGTTTCTTATTCATGTTTATGTTCCCAATGCCTTGTACGATACCTGGCATATCCCAATAAATCTTTGTTAAATTAATGAATAAATTAATTCAAACATGGCACAGTTAAATAAATGGAAACTGATTTATAATAAGAAGTTGGATGTCACATCAAAGAGAAATATGATGTCTCATGATTCTCTTTCATCACATTCAATGCCAGGCATATACAGAACTCATTAACAATGCCAGATACATCCATCATTGCCACTCGCTAAAAAAACAAAACCAATAAGAGCAAACATTCTTTGTGGTGGTCATAGAATATATGAAAAATCTGGAAGACAAATTATGACCCTAACAATATTACTGTCAGCAATTTTCACTTAAGCTGCAAATTTCAGGTTGTTTTATTGCTATACTTTTATAACCTTCAAATTCTTGCCACAAACTACGATAAATTTTGAGTGGAAGATCCACTTAGCTGTGAATACAGTTATAGTCTTGATGTAGTCTGGGTAATCTTGGGCCATAGGACTATGGGAATCATAAGAAACAAGATTGTTTGTGGTGGCTGCTTTCCTAAAAATAAAGGACAAAAATTGGTGGCACGGAAGAGTCCTTGTGTTTACAGATTTCTTGTTGTGTTATCTATGTGAGTTATTTAAATTCACTAATGTTCCGTTTACCTATAAAATGGGCATTATAATCACAACTGGAACATAGTAATTGTTCAATAAATGTATTTGGCCCTGTATTCTGTAAAGAGCCTGGAGTTAGTAAAACTGAGTTCAAATCTCTCTGCCACTGATGAGTGTGTGTGTGTGTGTGTGTGTGTGTGTGTGTGTGTAATCTATTTAGCTTCTTTTAATTCAGTCTTCTAAGCATAATGCCTGCTGGGCCTCTTACAATAACCATTCACAGCTCCCTTATGTGATTCCTCTTAAAAGACCTTTTTTTCTTTTTTTATTCCAGAAAGTCTGTTCACATGGAAGTTGCCATGTTCTGTATCATGAGCATACCCTTTAGACCCACAGATGGTTAAACCTGTGGGGAAATACAACTCTATTAATGGCCTGCCCCAAATGGGGTAATAGTGATTCCCATGATCAAATAAGATATCCCTTGGAAAATATTTTAATGTTTATATGGTACTTGCTATATAGTACACCATTTATAAACAATAATATTTAACACATAAACTTATGAGGCAAGCACTATGATTGCTCTGTTTTACAGATAAGAGTACAGATACAAAGCGATTAAATAACTCTCCCAAGAGCTAGACATTTACAAAGCCAGTACTCCACCCAAGGCATTCTGGCTTCAATCAGTGTTCTGAACCAATAGGCTACACTAGACATAGATGAGATTCACAGAAAAAACTTGACTGACATCAGGTGCAGAATTAAAAATATATGAACTAATTAATTTATCCATTCAGGATATTTACTGAGAGTCGACTGTAAGCTCAGAACTCTGTTAAGTGCTGGGAATACGGTGGTGATCAACAATCAAAACAGACATGGTTCCCAGCCTCGCAGAGCTAACAATACAGAGGGAAGATGCACAAAGATAAATATGGGATGAGGCTTCAAAATGAAGGTTTGTTTGCATACGTGCCTCTGTTATCTTTTAGACTGAGCTCCAAAAGGATAAGGACAGTACCTGCTGCAGGGTAGAGGCTCAAGGAGTATCCCTTGAATGAAATTCATACATAAGAAGTTAAATCATGGTAAAAAAAAAAAAAAGTGGTTTTGAGAAAGCAGAAAATACAGATTTCAAAATGCTACAAAATGAATATTAGCTTAGATAATATTAGAAGAAAGTTTGTAAATATAAAAATGATAAGCTTCAGTTTCCTGTAATATTACCTTACATGAAAGTCTTATTTCCTCGCAACATAAGATAAAGTATTATGCATGTTATTCTCCTCTGTCTTAAATATCTCTACGATAAATAAAAAAATGAATAAGTGGTAAATATTTGGAGCCAAAAAGTGAAAATATGTAGTTTTATAAATATAAATGGACAAAGATTCAAAGCTTTCAGTCTTACACCATGAATAAAGCAAGCACAATAGCCTAACTGTCCTCAGGATGAAGACCAAACTATGAAGCCAACTTTCAGGGGTCTCCCCACCCCGCCATCTGACCACCCCTTCACTGCAAACTCGTTGTGCTCCCTACATGAACCTTCAACTCTGCAGTCTCTCCTCTTAGCCTGGGCCCTTCTCCCACAGTGATCCATGAGCTTTGCATCATTATTAGCCGTGTTTTACTGTCTTGCTCATTTATTAAGGTCAAAAAAGCTCTGCTTATGAGTGGATTGCTTCCGTCTTAGAAATTCATTACTTCTCCCTTGATTCATTAGTTCGTTTTTGGTTTTTGTTTGTTTGTTTTAACATGCTCTGCCCCTGCTATCTGAAATTATACCCCTCTGTGTACCCAGCACATATTCACCATATGGAATGATAACTTGGAAATGATGGTAATGGCCTCTGGCCCATATTGTGGAGCAAGCCTTTTCCCAACACAGAATTTAAGTGACATGTTAACATGTGCGGCAGAGAGCGGCTGAATGTGCCTATCCTGTTTCTTCTTCCTGGCCATGTCAGAAGAAGACTGCATTCCTCACCTCCATCACAAAGAGTTTAGGCAATGGGACAGAATTATGGTCAGGGTAAGATAGACAAAAAATCTGTTCTTTCCCTCTGATTTTTAATTGCAGCTGGAAGTGAAGGATTCCAAGACATAAGAGACACATGAAGGAAGGAATCTGGTTGCCTTGGTCATTGCTTTCCTGCGGGACAGCCACTAGGAGAGCCCTAGAACTTTATAAGACTATGATATAGCTTAGAAAAAGCCCTTGATGATGTTAGGCCACTAAGATTTTAGGCTATTGACTAGCATAAATTATACAGACTAATTAAAGAAAGTTTTAAAAATAAGAAACTTCTGCACAGCCAAGGAAATGATCAGTAAAATGAAAAGGCAACCTATGGAACAGGAGAAAAATATTTGCAAACTATATATCCAATAAAGGGTTGATATCCAAAATATACAGGGAATTTATACAACTCATTAGAAAAAAAACCAAACAGACCTATTAAAAAATGAGAAAAAGACCTCAATAGATATTTTTCCAAAGAAGATACACAAATGTCCAAAAAGTATCTGAAAACGTCCTCAGCATCATTAACCATCAGGGAAATATAAATAAAAACCAAAATGAGATATCATTTCACACCTCTCAGGATGACTATTATCAGAAAGACAAGTGATAACAAGTGCTGGCAAGGATGTGAAGGAAAGGAATCTCTTGTACACACTCGTGGGAAATAGTATGGAGTATGGAGGAAAATAGTATGGAGTCTCCTCAAAAAACTAAAAATAAAACTCTGATACAATCCAGCAATCTCACTTCTGGATATATCTCCAAAAAAAAAAAAAAAAGGAAACAGTATCTCAAAGAGATGTCTACGCTCCCATGTTCTTTGACGCATTATTCACAATAACCAATATATGGAAATGAGTGCCCATAGATAAAGAAGCAAAGATTATACATATGTACATATTATATATATCACAATTTCTTTATCACATACACACACACACACACACACACACTGGAATATAATGTAGTCTTAAAAAGGAAGAAAGTCTTGCCATTGCAACAATGTGGATGAATTGGGAGGACATTAAACTAAACGAAATAAGCTAGACACAGAGAGATAAAGATTGTCCTGATATAACTTACATGTGGAATCTAAAAAAGTCAAACTTAGAGAAACAGAGAGTGGATGGGTGGTTTCCAGAAGCTGGGAATGTGATAAAAGGGGAGATATTGTCAAAGAGTAAAATTCTGGAGGTCTAATGTATAGCATGGTGACTGTAGGTTATCATTAAACAAAGTACATTTTCATCAAAGTACCACTTTGTACACCTTAAATATATATAAGTTTTTATTTGTCAATTATACCCAATAAAGCTGGTGAAGAAAAACAAAGTGCATAAAAGAGAAAGATGCAATCATTTACATCATCATTATTACTATAAAATTAAGTAATAAAATATAATATTATTTAATTAATTATTAAATATTTAAATTGTTATTATTTCATTACTGACATTCATTGAGAATTTATTACACCCTAGATATTATGCCAAGTTTTTCTGTACATTAACTAATTTCATTCTCCGAAGTTTGTAAAATAAGTGGATTGATTATCAATAAAGAGACTTAGGCTGGGCAGCAGAGTGATAAAATCAGGATTCTGTCCCAGATTTCCCCATCTTCCACCTGTCTTCTCTACTTGCCCAGCCTCTAGGCCTTCACCTGCTAGGGGAGGGGAATCAGAAATGCATGGAACAGCTACTATGTTCCAGGAACTGTTTTAGAGACTGGGAGCCTGGAGGTCATGTGTCAGTCAGGGGAAGCCGCTTTGCACAGGATAAAAAATGACCCCAGATCTGAGTGACTTATGACAAATGGTTATTTCTTGTCATGCTACATGCATGTAGTGAGCTCACCGTGCTTCCTTCCATATCGTTTTTTTCACTCTGGCACCCAGGGTGATTGGGTAGACCCTGTCTGGGGCATTCATTGTTTGATGGAAGGGAGAAAATTAAACGAGAACAGAACGATATGCTGACCCTTAAAGCTTCTGCTCATGTGTCATTGTGACCCACTTTTCATTAGCTAAATCAAGTCACATGGTCACTTCCGGGTTCGATGGAGTGCAGATGTATAGCTCTCTCTCTAAGAGTATATTATTTTCCTATTGCTGCTATAAAAAATTGCCATGAACTTAGTGATTTAAAACAACACAAATGTATTGCCTTACAGTTCTGGAGGTTAGAAGTCCAAAATCAGTCTAGTCTTACTTGGCTAATGTCACGGCGTTGGCAGGAATGGTTGTTTCTGGAGGCTCCAGGGGAGACTCTATCTTCTTGACTTTTCCCCTTTCTAGAGGCTGCTTGCTGTGGTTAGCAAATGACTCCTCCCTTCATCTTCAAAGCCAGCAGCATAGCACCTTCAAATCTCTCTCTCTCTCTCCAACTCTCTCTCCCCTCTGCTTCCATTGTCATATTTTCTTCTCTCACTTTAACCTTCTCGTCTCCTTCTTGTAAGGACTCCTGTGATTACTGTTTACCTAAATAATTCAGTATAATCTTCCCATCTCAATAACCTTAACTTAATCACATCTGTAAAGTCTCTTTTGCCATGAGAGGTTTTGGGGGTTCAAACCTGAACATCTTTGGAAGATCATTATTCTTTCTATCACACAGAGGATATATGGCTAAGCCTGACATCCATGGGGTAGGGAAATATAACATTCCTAGCAAAGGACATCAACAGTTCTGAATTAATCTACTATTAACTAATAAGACGTGGCACTCATATTTTGATGCCAGCGAAAGCCTCCTATAATTGGCTGTCACAATCCAGTTTAATGCCAGCAGCTCTAACAATAGAAATGCATGTCAGGTACAAAGTCAGTAAAAGAAAAGATTAATTAGCCCAACCTGGCAAGGTGGAAGGAAAAGTGAAGGTGAAAGAAAGGAAGAAATAATTAGTAATTTAGTTAATGTAACCAGAATGCTGCAAGTAACAGAAGATCCAAACACTAATGTTTTATATCATAAAGGTTGATATTATTTACTTAATGAGAAATATGGAAATAAGCTATCCCAGGTTTCCTTCACAGATCAGTGGTGCCATGAAGACATGTGCCTTTTCCCTTCTATGATCCTCAGCATGTTAGCTTTCTTACATTCATACTTATCACCTCATGGCTACAAGATGGTTGCCTCAGCTCCAGGCATCATATACTCACGTTCACTTCCTCAGCAATAAGAAATTGCAATGTGCAGTCCCAGTTTCAGAAAGAAAAATACATTTCTCATAAGTCTCCAGCATATATCCTCTTGCTTTATGGCTTTATTTATTTATATTTTGGCTAGAATGTTATCTCCAGACTCTATTGATTGCAAGGGGAGCTGGGGATATGGGTTGGTGAGTGCAAAGAAACAGGACTACCTTGGGTGGCATGTTTGTTCTAGTTATGATCCAATGTCTGGATCATCATGACAGCCTTGACCAAAACTTGGGTTCTATGGTTGGGAATCATGGTTTTATAGGCAACTGAGAGTAATGGCTACATGTAGAACACAGCACAGTAGTGGCAAAATCAGCCCTAAAAGCCGTATCTCCTGACTTCCATCTCCATGAACTCCACTTCTTGTCATGAACTTATTGCTTCTTCAAATTCTGCTATGCCAAGTGTGTGCTCCCATGACTTCTCTGTGAGTGTGCTGTTGTGTGTCCTCCCTGAAAGAAAATGGACATAACAGTGGACACCTGAAACCCCCAGTGGACACCTGAAACCTGGGATAGCACAGAAGCCAAAGGCTGTCACTCAGAGCACATTTCTCTGTTCATGTCTCACACTCACAAATTTAGCATCCATTCTGGCAGCAGATTTACAATAATCATCAAACTAGCTTGAAGACAGTTTGACGTCCCCATCTTAAGCACTCATCATGCACTGTGGCTGTAACTTTGCAGTGTGAGATACAACAGCAGAACTGACACAGATTTCTTTTTTCATCACCACAATTTCACAGGTGGAAGATTCCTCTTACCATAGATCTTAGCGACCTCAGCATATGATATTTTTCTTTCCTTATTAAGTTACAAACTTTTACCTTTTCACTTAAAGGAAGCACGTTAAGGCTTCTCCTTGGCATGTCTGAACTACCAGCATCACTACTCTTGCGGTTCAGTAAAATAAAGATGACTTAACATAAGTACTGCGATGCGCCACGGTTGATGTGATAACCCAGGGGGCTACGAAGTGACTCACTGTCAGGTACACAGCATAGATTCATGGGGAAAAGGGATGATTCACGTCCCACATGGGATGAAGAGGAATGGTGAGATTTCATCCCACTACTCAGAATAGGGCACAATTTCAACCTTATGAATTGTTTATTTCTGGAATATTCCTTTGAATATTTTTGGACCACAGTTGACATTGGATAAGCAAAACCGTGGATAAGGGGAGACTCCTGTATACTTATTATACTACAGAGGAAATAAAAACCATTTTTTCCATGCAGCAGATTTACAATAATCATCAAACCACATTAAAGGCAGTTAAACATGACCCTGTCTTCTATTGACAGAAGGCAACGCTAAATGCTTGTGAGTTGTGAGCAACAGTTTTTGAAAAGATCACAGAGGTCCCCCATCCAGTTACAGGCAAGCACCTCTGAAACGTGTTGCTGAACAGGGATAAACGCAAAACCACACACCAAGCTCTTCTCAATGGATCAGTTTTATGTTACTTGAAATTAGGTTAGAGCTAATTTATTATTATTATTCTTTACTTTTTTATTTCAGCATATTATGGGGGTACAAATGTTTAGGTTACATATATTGCCATTGCCTTTGCCCCATCCGAGTCAGCTTCAAGCATGTCCATCCTCCAGACGGTGTGCACCATACCCATTAGGTGTGAATATACCCATCGCCTCCACCCGCCTCCCATATGCGCAACACCAGATGAATGTTACTACTACATGTGCACTTAAGTGTTGATCAGTTAATACCAATTTGATGGTGAGTACATATGGTGCTTGTTTTTCCATTCTTGTGATATTTGGGTTAGAGCTTTTGAAATTTCCGATAATATGCATGCAAAGTTCAAAGAAAAAAAACACTGATTCAAATTCAAAACATTACAGTCTTTTATTTTCTTCCATAAACAGCACGTTGCCAACTGAAGTCAGGCATTGACTAAACTGTGATTCAGTAATGTGCTGAGTAGAACTCAAGTATGGAGAGTAAAAGCAGCAATTATTCTACACGAGGTAACCAATTTGTTAAAAGAGACATTAACGAATTCAAGTTTTCCTTGTCGACCATAAATATTTAGCATTTCTGAACACATTTCTCACCATTTAGACTGGTGAGTAGCAACAATTTGATTTATTTGTCAAAATAAACTTACCTCTCATTCTTGAGCTATTGGAGTATTCACAAAATGCAATCACTTGCAAAGTGGCTACGTGAGTTTGCACAAGTCCCTTCTTGCCGGGCACCTCCTATAAAATGAGGACAGTTAGGGTAAGTGATGTGTAAAATCGCTGCCACCCCAAGTTGGGTTAATTCTGTCCACGAAAAGGCAGAAAGCTTTCAGTTACGAGTTGAGGCCAAGATCTACTCTAGTTTTTACCAACTTTAATTAAAGGAAGTATTTTTGTTAATTAAAGAAAGTATTTTGTCAGAGTTTAATGTAAAATAGCAACAATAATGCCTACCAGTTCAAGTGCGTGTGATAGTCAAAATAAATATATGAAAAGTTATTTGTGAAGTGGGAAGTGACTTACAAATGCCCTGTAAAATAGTCATTGAAAGTTTTCCACAATGCCATGTACCATGCTAATTTCTGTAGATACGGCTTCTGCAATGGATGTTCATTGTAAGAGAGGAGTTAGTAGACAATGTGCTAATAATGAATAACCTTTGTTAAGCACTTATTATGAATAAGCTCTTTCATTTTACTCATGCATTTAACAAATATTTACTAGAAACCCATTAGTCCCAGGCACTGTTTTGTCACTTGCATTTATCTTCTCACATCATCTTCATGCATAAATCTTCACAACTAAATTATGAGACAAGTTATATCACAATGCTTCTTTCAACAAGAAGGATACTGAAACTCAGAATGTTTTGACAACTTTTGCCAGCCTCTAAAAGCTAATTATTAGTAGAGCTGAGTTAGGGTCTTAAGCTTTTCTGAATTTACTATCTCTATCATTACCTAAAGTTTAACTGACCTGAGAAAGAGTCCATCAGAGAAGCTTTCAAGGAATGGAGAGTGGAGGTGTAACCTTGATGTAGGAGATCTCCAGGTAGACAGGGATTCAGGGAGCTCTTTTTAAGACAAAGTTTTCAGTAAATGTAAAGACATGGAAACAGGAAACAGCCTGGCACCTTAGGGAAACCGAAATGTCCCTGAATAAGTAAGGCCTTTGAGCAGTTACTACTGTGCAGAACTGTGACACAGTTGGTCAGGTTCAGGATACTTTCCCCCTTTTCCCCTCCCAACCATTCTAATTACTTTGCTCACATTTCTTCCCTTCTCTTTCCACCAATTTATTGTTTTAGGTTGGCCATTCTCAGATCTGGTTAAAGTGATTTTTTTCAGAGGATCTGGGCAGCAGCCTGCATTGGTTTCAGCTCAGAAAATACATACTACTGAAAATAAACTCATCTCTGTCTACAGCTCCGCAGCTGGAAGAAATAAAGCAGATGGCAATGAAGCTCAGAACAGCCTCCACAAACACCTTGAAACAGTACAGCCAACGAGGGCCAGCTCCAGGAGCCCAAAAGGGAAAGTTTGGGGTGTGTGTGTGTGTGTGTGTGTGTGTACCTTTAAACTATACACAAGGAAAGCAGATCAGAACATTTATTCTGGAAGGAGTGCCCTGTCCAACTTCCCATGTCTCCTGTCCATGTTACAGACAATAATTAGGGTGGTCCCTGTGGTGTGGCACAGGGCTCTGGAGCCAGGCAACCTGAATGTTTTATCCTAGTTCTGCCACTTTTTGTCTTTATGACCTTGGGCAACTTACCTTATTACTCAGTGCCACAGTTTTCTCTTCTTCAAAATGTGGGTGATAATTGCACATATCTCCTAGGATTATTATAAGAAATAAACGTGATGATTCACAAGTCCAGCACATGGTAGGTACTCAAGAAATGATACCTTTTTGTTTGTTGTTTTTGATGTTGATTTTGTTACTATTCTTAGCATCTTATGAAGCACCTTGTATCTTTTATTTCTATTCTTGGAAATAACCCCATAATGTACATAGCATTACTTCCTCTTTGTTATTCAGGAAGGGGGCGGGGTCAAGAATGTTAACATGACTTGTCCAAGGTCATTCAGCAGGTAAAGAACTACAATTTGAACCCAAGTTCATCAGACTCTAAAGTTATGCTTTTTCTGCAACCACCAGTAGCATGTCAGAGAATAAAACATATGTCCAGGGATAACAGAACAAGGACTAGAGCCCTGTGCAAATGGGGTCCTAGGGCATCAACTGCTACAGCGGGGAGATCGAAGGTAGAATTAGACAATCCTGGCTGTGAATATAAGCTCTGCAGCTTACTGAAGGGACTTCCGAAAATGACTTAAAGACACTGAGCCTCAGATTTCTCATTTTTAAAAAGGGTTTTACAGGAGTTTAAAAACAACTGCATAGAGGTTTTGTTGATATTATTTATCTCAGCTTAATTTTTAATACCCTAAGAAAGACATTGACCCCACGACTAAATCAACCCTGTCTTCATAGACTCTCTTCACACTAGGCAACTCTCATTCTAGCATATGTTTCATTAACAATTTTTATTCCTCCTTTTGGTCATTGGTTTATGTCTTTCCCCATATGTTTTTCTCCCATTGAGTGTACACCCCAGTGAGGGCCGAGCTCCTTCCTCCAACGCCCAGCTCAGGGCCTGCTGCTGCGCACAGTGAGAGCCAGCTCCATAACTGTTCATGCCCTTTTGTCTTCACAGTCTGTCTCTGAGTCCAGCAGTCCTTCAACTGCTGCTTAGCTAGCACGGCACCTCTGCACCTCAAATCCTAAGTGGTGAGCTTACGAACCAGAATGAGAAGACAGCAAGGAACAGATTTTCAAGGCTGGTTTAAGCCATGGATTTGCTGTGTTTAAAATAAGTAACCAAAAATTAAGATGCACTATTTACCTTCTCTCATTCTTGGTTATTTTTCACCAAAGTTGTGGACAAATAGAGGACAACGATTCCACTTCTAGAAGGTCAGTGGAGTTGGATGTCACATGGAAACTAGCTAAGCTGTGCTCCTGCTGTCTGTGTAAGTGTTCATGCCTCTCTGGCTTCCTCAGCTGCAGAAAAGTCCAAGGAAGGGGCCTGCCTACTCTCTTGCTGAGTTAGAGAAATGAAATGAGAGTGCTGAGGAGAGAAATGATGCACACTCAGTTCTTATCTTACCCCAGACACCAATTAGCCAAAGAGCATCAAACGGCCCATTTCCCTATCCTGACCCTACTTCCCATGCTCAAGCAATCCTCCTAGCTCAGCCTCTGGAGTGGCTAGGACTACATGGGTGTACCACCAAACCCAGCTAATTTTTAAACTTTTTGTAGAGACAGGGTCTTGCTATGTTGCTCAGGCTGGTTTCAAACTCGTGGTCTCAACCTACCAACGTGCTAGGATTGTAGATATGAGCCAGGACGCCTGACCTGTAAGATACTATTTAAAAAAACTGGATGAAAGATATATTGGAACTCTGACTATTTTTATAATATTTTTGAACATCTGAAAAATGAAAAGTTAAAAAAATTTTAAAAAATTCATTAGATTTCTATGAACTAAGAGGTTTAGTTGAGATGCTGCCCAAGGGCTTTTTCAGGATAAAAGACTGACATTTGCATCTTGGTCAGAAAATCAAAGAATATAAAAGTTAGAAAGACCCCATGAAGTCATTTAGCCAGAACCTCATTTGGTGTTTGAATTGTTCTGTGCAGTAGGGTGGAGCAAACCATTCCTGCTGTTCGTTCTCAGGAATTGTTCTGAAGGTTACAAGTCTGTCTTGTAACCACAAACACTTTGCCGAATATATGGTGAAAATTCAATCCCTATTCCATCAGCAATTAAAATGAAATCTTGAGAGGTGTTTTAAAATGCAAGATGGCATAGAGAGTTTACATATGACAGAATTTGCAAGTGTGTCAACCACAATATGCTTTCCCTTTTCAAGGCAGGATTTGTATTTTAGCATGTGCTTAAGTTGGGGTGATCAGAGAGACCCAAGCTCAAATTCTGATTATGTTATTTACCATTTGTGTTACTCTAAGACCCCGAACTCTTTGTTCATTATCCATATAAGAGTAATTATTCTGCAGAGATGATGGCAGTAATAATGAGGAATTGTGATTGTCAACACTTGAAAGTAGAGATGAAAACAGAAAAGCAGTTTCGACCTTTTATGCTAGTGGTTTCTTTTTTCCTTTTCAGAAAAAAAAAAAGCTAGAGCAAGTCTATCTGACAGTTCGAAATTCACAGCATGTACATATTTTATTTAAATTGTTTCATGACTTAAAATATATCCTTGCAATAGTCAACAAGACTCAAGCAGAGGAAAGTTTTGATTTATTCAATTTGTCACTCTAGGTAATATAAAGTATTAATTGCCAAGGCAAAATAAATCATGCTCCATTCCTTCTGTATGAGTTTATGAGGAGACAAGCCAAAGAAAGATAAATATTCCCTCATTTCCTGATGTAACTGACATGAGAAGGACCAATGAAAGGCAGAACCAAAAAGGGTCTGCTTTGATGGGATGGATTGCCGGTGGAAATCACGAAGAACTGATCCGTGGTCACAGACAAGGTGAGTCCTTGAGACCCAGCCCTACTCCTCCTGGGAGGTAAAGATGGGGTGCTACATGGGGGTGCTGTGTCCCAGGAAGAGACTAGGTATGCAGTGGGTCGATTCCTCCTGGGAGAGCTGTGCAGACATGTCAACACCTCTCAGTGAATCTGCTAGGGCTGCCATGGAAAAGTACTACAGATCAGATGGCTTCCACTGAAACTTATTTTCTCTCAGTTCTAGAAGCTAGGCATCCAAGATCAAAGTGCTGACAAGATTAGTTCCTTCTGAGGATTCTCTTCTTGCTTGCAGATGGTCATCTGCTCTATGTCTTCACACAGTCTTCCCTTTGTACTTCTCTGTTTCCAAATTTCTTCCTCTTACAAGGACAAGAGTCATGTCAGATTAGAGCCCACACTGATGACTTTATTTTAACTTAATTATCTTTTGAAGGACCTATCTTTAAGTATGGTCACAGTCTCAGACACATATGAATTTTTGGAGGGAAACAATTCGGCCCATAACAACTTTCAACCCTCAGTCCATAGTCAGGAGAATGGAGCTGTGTGATTTTTGGCATTTCATTTCTGTCTTTTTCTTTTGACGCATACACACAATCATTGGCCTTTTTTCTAGGTGTCTTGTGTTAATGAGTATTGAAGTCAATCCAATAAGATGGATTCACTTGAAAGAATTGCAATAGGTTCTAAATTATGGAAGTTAAGCTCCTGAAAATATAAATAAATGGCTCATTTTATTTGATGCTGCCTAAGCTTCGGGTATCCTTTTTGTATTGTGTTCAAATAATTAAAAAGAAAGGACAGCTCACTCATGTGGAGTGTAAGATACAGAGCAGAAAAGAGAAAGAAAAAAGCAAGCAGATGTGATAGGGGTCAATGCAATGAATGAGGTGGTACAGGAGTATTGAATAATTCTGGATGGTGAGTTCGAGTTATTCATATGTAAGGGTTAGCGGGAGAAGGGGGTTGCTGTTTTAGACAGTGGAAAGTCTTTGAGGAAATAACTAACCTGACTCCTTTGGAAATCCTCACCATGCTATTATAATTTGAGCCCAAAGTGGGAAGGGGCTAGGGTGTCCAAGAGTCTAGGTTTCAAATTGGCAAGAAAAACGTCCCAGAGAGATTTGTTGAACCAAAACTCAGCCCAGCCTACTTGCCAATTTTACCATCTTTGTTATTGTATGCTGGTGCTATTTTTATTCACAGTTGCTCTTTCTTCCTACTAGAGATGGAATTCAGTCCAGGTTTCTTTCCGAACTCTTTTTACAGTGTTCTGTTTTATGATTCTTTCCCTGAGAAGGACCCGAGGATGTGTCTGACCCTTTTCAAGACTATAAATTGGGCATCCTTGTCCCCGGAATCCTTCTATAACTCCATCTGCCCCTGTCTTTTAGTACCCTCAGGTTGCTCGGTGGCTGTTTGAGTCTAGAAGAGGAGGGCGGATTGGGAAGGATGAACTAGCCTAGAATTTAGTCCTGATTTTAGAGATGCAAATTTGTACAGCTTTAAACTCCTGCTGCCTGAAAGGGACTAATCCTGGAGCTTCCAGAGCCTATGGGGACATCATCACAGTAGAGGGTAAAGGAAAATCTCTGTTTTTTTTTTTTATTAGTGGACCAGTATGTTCAACCCAATTCAAAAAGGTCAATAAATCTTTGTCCAGGTTAATAACACGCACAGTGTGCTTACCCATGTGTATTAGATATAAGACATTACTTAGAATATACAATATATAATTGTTACCCATTTTCACAAACAAATGCCACTCCACTTACCTCAGGCCCTGGGTATCGTTCCAGTGTTTTCCCCTCCCCTCACACCAAGTACATTTCATGAACGAGGCATCGAATCACTCTGAAGCTCTCAAAACAGCCCCTATGTATAAAATACTGAGGTTACTATATTTCATTCATTTATTTGTTCTTGCATTTTTGAGGATCTCTTACATGCCAAGCATTACTTTTGGGGATACAGAAGTAAACAAGGCATGGCCCTTACTAATGGCTTCTTTGAAACATTACATTCTAAGGCTGCTCATAAGCTATTCTCAGTAAGTCAACACCCTCATCTGCCTTATTTTTTTCTAGATTATAATGGATGGTAGATCAGAAGGGAATCACTTGTTGGAAGTTAAAACTCAACGATGATTGACAACAGGAAAAACATAAATCTTTAACCAGAAAAGTACAGATTGTCTACCACAAAATCTCTGTAGATATATCCAAGGTAAAGCTAATATAACTTATTGATAGGCATAGTGATAAGTGATGCTTTGAGAAAAAGCTTAATTTTTTTCTCACTCCTTTCCCCGTTAAATTTATAACCAACTACTATCAATTACACCTCCTTATCATTTTCTATATTAATACCTTCTCCTCTATTTCCTCTGCTACCATCTTGGATCACACTCATTTTATCTTTTGCCTGGGATATTATACTAATTTCCTACCTGTCATATCTTCTTCCAACATCTCATGACTCTAATATATCTCCTCCAAAGCTGCCAAGCTGATCTCTCTGAGATGCAACTGTCAGTGAGCACCGTTCTTACTTGAAAGTCTTTAGTGACTCCCTGTTGCCACTGGTGTGAATTTCAAACTGGCATACAAAGTCCTT
>RJWJ010023422.1:0-25824 GCA_004363605.1 Indri indri
TGTGTCCCCCACCCAGTTAGTGTGCACTGTACCCATTAGGTGTTAATTTATCCAAACTCCCTAGCATCTACTTGATTTTCCTTGAGTTTTATTTCCATGTATGCACATAGATGTTGATCAATTAGTTCTAATTTAGTACTGAGTACATGTGGGGTTTGTTTTCCCATTCTTGCAATACTTCACTAAGAAGAATAGCCTCCAGTTCCATCCAGATTGTTACAAAGATACTAGATCACGATTTCTTTTATGCCTGAGTAGTTATCCATGGTATACATACACATTTTATTAGTCCACTCATGTGTTGATGGATACTTGGGTTGAGAACACTGATATGAATCCATCCTTATATTGCCATCTGATCTTTGACAAAGCAGACAAAAACATAAACTAGAGTAAAGAATCCCTTCAATAAATGGTACTGGGAAAATTGTATAGCCACACGTAGAAGACTGAAACACTATCCGTACCTCTCATGACTCACAAAAATTAATTCACAATGGATAACAGATTTAAACCTAAGGTATGAAACTATAAGAATTCTAGAAGAAAATGTTGGAAAAACTCTTACAGATATCAGCCTAAGCAAAGAATTATGAAGAAGACCCCAAAAGCAATCACAGCAACAACAAAAATAAATAAATGGCATCTTATCAAATTAAAAAGCTTCTGCACAACCAAGGAAACAATCAATAAAGCAAACAGATAACCTACAGAATGGGAGAAAATATTTTCATGTTATACATCTGATAAAGGGTTGATAACCAGAATCTACAAAGAACTCAATAAAATCAGCAAGAAAAAAATCAAACAACCTCATTAAAAAGTGGGCAAAAGCCATGAACAGAAACTTTTCAAAAGAAGATAGACTAATGGTCAAAAAACACATGAAAAAATGCTCAACGTCTCTAATCATAAAGGAAATGCAAATCAAAACCACAATGAGGTATCACCTAACTCCAGTGAGAATGGCTTTCATTAAAAAATCCCAAAACAACAGATGCTGGTGAGGATGTGATGGAAAAGGTACACTTATACACTACTGGTGGGACTGCAAACTAGCACAACCTCTATGAAAGTAGCATGGAGATACCTGAAAGAACTAAAAGTAGACCTACCATTTGATCCAACAATCCCACTACCAGGTATTTGCCCAAAGGGGGAAAAAAAAAAAAAACACATTTTACAAAAAAGACACTTGCACTGGAATGTTTATAGCAGCACAATTCACAATTGCAAAGATGTGTAATCAATACAAATTCTTTTTTAAAAAATTCTTTTTTTGGCTGGGCATGGTGGCTCACACCTATAATCCCAGCACTTCAGGAGGCTGAGGCAGGAGGATTGCTTGAGGCCATGGGTTCAAGATCAGTCTGGGCAATATATTAAAACTTTGTCTCTAAAACAAAAAAAACAAAAAAATAAAAAAAATTAAAAAAAAAGCAAAAAAGATTTCCAGTTATCCAGTCATGGTAGTGTATGCCTATAGTTACAGCTACTTGGGAGGCTAAGACAGTAGGATGGCTTGACCCCAGGAGTTTGAGGTTACAGTGAGCAATGATCATGTCACTGCACTCCAGCCTGGGCAACAGAGCAAGACTTAACCTCTTAAAAAAAAGAAAGATCTTTTTTAAAAATTCTTTTTTCTTTTAACAATATAAGCTCTGCAATAAATTAGGTAAAATCAGCCTTTTCTCCACATATTCAAGTTTCTTTATTCATGTAAAAAATCATTAAATAATCCAAAACTATCAATAGGAACTAATGTAGATCAATGTCCATGCAATTCCCAGTCTTAAGAAACCTGAACAAATGTCAAAGAGATCAAGGCACAGAATATCTGCCTCACCCTTGACTTCTTCCCCAGATAGATATTCCCTCTACTAAAATGGACACAAACGCGTTTCTATTCAACTCATGCTGATGGGGTTATTGGAGCTCGTAAAGTCCAAGAGAGTCATTCTGATTGAATTAAGCAGCTTAGGAATTTTATAGTATACTTGGATTAAAATTATATTGGTTAATTGTACTTTAGTGAACAAGGAAAAGTCACCTTTGGGATACGGCTTTTAAACTTGCACACTGGCTCCAACCATTGAGTAGGAATCTGTAAGAGCAACAGCATGCTTCTACCTAAGGGAGAAGCTTTATACTAAAAATAGGATGCCATGAAATAAATTCAGTTTAATATAATCTGACGGAGAATTCCTTTAAAACACTGTTCAAGAGCCCAACTTATAATATAATGGAATCAGCTTTATTACTAAATATTTTATAAAGAAAACAACTTTACATGTATTTTGTACTGCTGTGAAACCCATGTACCACAGCTTTAATTTTTAGATTAAAAAAGAAAGCTGCCATTACAATATCATTAATAGAAAATATTTACTTGTTGGAAAGAAAAGAGAGTAAAGCAGAAATTCAGAGATAGAAAAGGTGAAAGAAGTGCCAACACCATTGTCTCCTCTAATACAAAAATCCTTATCTTCAGAGTTAACACCTCAGACTCTGGAGTTCTATTAACTGGGCCATGCATCTCATTCCACATTCCATTTCTGAATCCCCAGTTACATCAATCCCTTCAAACCTAATTCCTTGGCAGCAAAATACCAACAGCAATAATATCATGTGCCTTATAAAAGATTAGATGAGACAATATACATAAAGCATTTACTGTAGAGACTTGCATACAGTGGCTTTCCCTTATTAGTATTATTAATATTTTTTATAAGGAAAAATAATGAATAATTTGCCAACTTTGTATTTCCACAAAAAGAAGAAATAATGCCCTTAAGCTTTTCATATTACTCTTTCCTTGGCACAAATTACTCTATTCTTATTCCTTGGTGCTAGGAATCTGAAGATCTTTTCCTTTCATAAATTTCAAATCCCCATAACAAATTTAACAGTGGAAAATAAATTTTTTAAAAGTTGGTGTGTTCATCACTTATACATATGAAGAATAGATATCTACTTTTCTAGTTTTTTTTAAATTTTACTTTCTCCTACGTGATATTGATGCTAACAATCATGAGTATTGCAGTGCACTGACTACAGTTTTTCTCTTCCATGAGTCTCCAGAAATCAGTGTTTAGCAGAAATAAATGATCTAGATGTTTCTCATTATCATCTTTTAGAAGACTGTGAGGGTTTTTCTTTTGTTTGTTTGTTTGTTTTGCATTAACTTAGAAATGAATGAGAAAAAAATCATACAATAAAAACCAATTCTTTCTAAAATACACATAAATGATTACTATTTTATTAGAATAGTCTACCATAAAAAGATTAATACTCAGTGTAATATTTAGTACATAGTTATATTTCATAAAATTATGAGCTTTTAAAACTCTGAGATAATGCAATGTGTAAGTTAACATCAAATAAAGCTGTAGCTGTGTTTTCTTTCTTGAATAAAAAGGCAGTTTATTCTAGAGTAAATAGCTTACACTGCCATCTCAAGGAAGCTAAGAGCATAGAAAAAGTCATCTGTGTGAGGTTAAAAAACAAAAACAAAAACAAAAAACACTCCTTTATTGAGGAGCCATGGCAGAATTTAAGAAACACAAGCAACTGTGACTATAAATTAAGGATCTGGAATGTTTCTTACCATAACATTCCAGAAGTGATAGTCGCAAAAATCACACAGAGACTTCTAAAATAGCCCTTGCAATTAAGGCTTTGCACTCTTCTCATCCAATGCTACTATAGATTGCTTTTGGTAAATATACACTGAAGGAATATGGTATACAAAGAGACAACTACAACAAAACACCAGTGTGTATTCCTCACTATGACAGGTTAATTGTAAAAACACAACACAGCCCTTAAGATGTAACTTGAAGCCCATTGGGAATTTGCAAGGGGGAAAAAAAGCCCCATTAGACTTTTCACAATAAACTGAGCAAGTGAAAATGTATTTGGCTTTTATGTGCATCACTAAGAACTGGCAGGTTATATAGTAGTGTAGTTTCAAAAATATTGGGATTTTAGTTACCTCTAAATTCATATTACAGCAGTCAATCAACTGTTGGCTTTAGGCAAGAAAAGAAGATAAAACAAATGATTTTCATTTAAAGTGGGTTTCTTACCTATTCCCAGACATGAAACAGTAGATAAACGTACTTTGGTACATGATTACATCTCATTTATGCATATAGATGGAGTATCAATAAATAAAGCTAAAATGCTAGCATAGTTTGCATGTCATTAAATTTCTTCTGATAACTTCCAAGACTGAAGCACATGAAAAAGTTATTTGTGTCTTTGGAAAGTAGCACTTCATTACTAATGGAACATTTCATAAAATGCTAGTCTTCTTAGATAGGTCTTTGAATATCAATCTCACATAATACTTCCACAACAACTTAACAGGAAATTCACTCAGCCATTTTTTTCTTACACTTCATAAATTATTACACACAAATAAACAGAGCATATTCATTCTTTCGAGAGGCTAAGGTACCACTTAATGCACCTTAGATCTAAATATTAAGCCTGATGTTCAAATTATTGTTTCTTCCTAATGTATATGATTTACTCTAGAACATAACAAAGTCAAAATAAACTAATAATAAAAACAAGTTATACAAGCAATGTAATGTATTTAAGGATTTCCACTAGCTGGTTAAGACCTCACGAGATCATAGAAGAAATAAGAACTAAACTGCATATAATCTCCAACATCCCCACCTACATAAAAGTGTTTTTTTTTCAAAAAAGGAATTACACTCAGTTTAAAATTCCACAAAATGTCATTGAGCATATGATATTTACCATTCTATGAAGCTAAATGAGAAATAGTCTCTTTCCAAGAAAAGTTCACAATTAGAGGATGGGAGTTAAGGAGAGAGGCTCATAAATAAATAATTACAATAAGATGCAATATGTTCAATTACATAAGTACCATGTTCTACACATACAAGAACACTGTCCTGGCTATTCAACCTCTCTAGTCAACATAATAAAACCTGATAGAGCATACCAAGAACAACTAAAGGGGAACATGTTATTTTGAAAACAAGTGAGTAATAAAACATATTAACTCCTACTTTAAGGTAGCTTTAGTGCTAAAATATTTGGAAAGTCAAGGATTAAACTGAAAATAGGTTGTGGTATATGCAACTCACACACTGCAATCGCCATTATGCCTAGAAGTAGTAAGACAATGTATAGAGGAAAACATGATGAAAAATGATGTCAGATTAAAGAAACTCAATTTTATATTTGAAGATCTATGTAGACAAGTAATTAGTCATTTAAACCTACCAATACTTTGACACTGCTTCATTATTTGCTCTTTTGAAGTCAAGGACAGCAGAATTTCTTGGTTCTATAATAATTGGGCTTATGCAACATAATAATTCCATTCATTTGCTAAATTTAAATCCATATACAAGTTCAAATATTGGGTGTGGGGTAATTCTTTATTTTCTGGTTTTTTTATACTATTTTAAAAAAGTAAAAGGTTTTTAAAAGGGTGCATGACCTCCTCATGCACCATTAGTATATACTTGCTCCCCTATAACAATATAGTATGTCTTCTAAGCTCTAAAAGATACAGGATGTATAGAAAAAAAATGTATGAGGCTATATCTATATATTCCGTTCTTTATATTATTTAGATGTAACCTTCTAGATTCATCTGGATTAAGAGTTTCCTCCTTATTAAAGACAATTTGTTTATAAGATTAGGAGATCCTTTATTCATTCTATAACATTAGTGATGTGAAATCTGTAATTAAATAAAAACTAGCAAATACAAAATATTTTGGAGGACAGGCTCTTTAGCAGAGTAGACTGGAGGAAGGATCTGAACAGAATATAAAATAATCTTCTGTGAAGTGTGTTTTCTCCAAAGCATCCCAGAATCGTCCTCTCGAGATTCATCTCTACTGTGGAAGAGAAGACAAGAAGAACCTCCCAGTGGGTTACACTACAATTCTGTAAGGTCTTACTCAACCACCATCCCATCTGTTCCCACTCAGTCTCTGTTTTAGTTACTCAAGTGTGTCTGTGTGCGTGTGTGTGTGTGTGTGTGTGTGTGCGTGTGAGAGTGTGAGAGAGAGAGAGAGACAGAGACAGAGACAGAGATAGAGAGAGGCAGAGGCAGAGACAGAGAGACATACATACAGAGAATATCCTAGATCCTTATCCAAGAGCTCCTTATCTAAGAGCTTCCATTTTCTTAATTTGTTTCTTATGAGCCCTGTAGTGAGACCTAAACTTCAGAGTAGGGGTTATGAAAGAGAAGCCTTCATAGATCCACCCAGCCTCAGTGCCTAACCCTTGATTTTCTCCTTACTAGCTCTAACTCAGAGCTCAAATCAACCCATGGGCTTGTTCCACTCAGCTACAGTCCTCTCCTTGGAGCCACCTTTAAATGACTCAACGCTCCCCTGTACTATGCCCCAAATCTCAAGGCTACTGATTCATACTGAGGATGGAGTTATTTGAGCCATGCACAAAAGATGGAATAAGACCTAGGCACCAGAAAGGGGCAGAACTAGAACAAAAGGGTTGGCACTAATATATTTTAGCCAATTCTCTTTCTAATCTCCTCTCATGAGAACTTGTTGCAATTCCCCATGGCTACCTACTTACTCAGCTCACCTTCTGAATAGGGTAGTCTCAGCAGATATTTCCCATTCATCCTCATCCGGTCTCATCGGGGCCTTCAAGCTTGGCTTTATTAGACAGCAAGCTATGATGAAACACTAATCAATTTTAATCAATTGAAACTATTGATTTAGAAGCTAACATACAAGCCTCCTAAGACATTAGGAGACATCTCATACTCGTAAAAGCATAATTTATGGAGAAAATTTGAGTCGCCTTCACAGGCTACTGTGATAAATTAAGACCACATAAGAGTACTTTGAGAATTACAAAACTTTCTCATTCATTACCACAGAATTTTCCCAACCACCTTAACATGTAGGGACTCCTACCTCTTTATAAGAATGAAGTATCTCACTCAAAACATTCAGTAATTTGTTTAAAATTCTAAAAAAAAAGAAAACACTGTAGAACATGCTCTTGAACTTAGATAACTGTTTTTCAAACTTAGCATATTAGAATCACTAAAGAGTTTATTCAAACACAGATTGCTAGGCCCTCACATCTAGAGTTTCTGCTTCAGTAGGTGCAGGGTGGACCTAAGGAATTTGCATTTCAAACAAGTTTGCAGATCTTACAGATATTGCTGATTTAGAAACCAAACTTTGAGAACCATTGACAAATCTAACACCAGACCCAGGATGCTTTCCACTGAAGCCACACTCTTGGGTTTGAGTGTTGGTTCCACCATTTGCTAGCTGTGGGAAGTTACTTAACATTTCTGTGTCTCTTGGTTTACTGATCAATAAAAAGGGAGCAATAATACCTACTTCAAAGTGTTTGTGAAAATTAAGTGAGATAACATATTTAAAGTGGACTAAAATTAATAAATGACCATTAATATTGTGTTTTCCTTATAATATTACTTTAGGGTACTACTTTAGAGAAATGCTTTATTTTGCTAAAATTCCTCTAAATTAGGCCAACATTCCAATGGTAACATTTGATTATAAATCAGAGATAATGTTACAAATATAGAATAAATTATTATAACATTACATACAGATTTAAATTTTGAGTACTAAACCCAGGCATGATAAAGGAAAGATACTTATTTGATTTTTCTCCTAAACAATAGAGATAATTTGACAAATGGACAACTCTCCTTTATGTCATTAGCTTTATGGGATAGATTCTTCAAGAAGAAATTAAACTTATTAACTTCCACTCAATTTTAACTAGGTAAAGCAACTATATCTGCACCACTAGCATCCTGTGAGTGTCTCAAAATTTTAATGCAGAGAAATAAGTGTGTTGGAAGTCTTCGAACCAGTGATGTTTCTGGTCAACATCAGAAACACTGAATGGCTTGCTAGATCGTTGTGCTGCCCCACCAGCATTTCTGACTCAGCAGGTATAAGGTGGAGCCTGAGAATATGCATTTCTAACAATACCCCAGATAACGCCAGTTAAGAAACAGAATGTCTACAAATATCAAAATTAGATAACTTGATTCAGTCAATCTGTGTATGTACACATACACACATACATGTGCGTGTGTGTCTCTGCAAAGCAAACATAGGAAGTGAATGAAATAAGATAATTCCATAATTATCTTATTGTAGACAATAACCAGTGAATAAAATCAGTTAATAACTCATTTGTTTATTGGTTTAGTAACTATAGAATAGTTACACTAAGAGTATCTTCAATGAGCATTACCTATTTCAAATATAATTCAATAGTACAATGGAGGTCAATATCTAATTTATCCTGTTAGCTTTTCCTTAGACATTGTAAAAAAATGAAAATCACTTTTAACCTTCAAAACTTCTCCTGGTGATTGCTACTATAACAATATAAAATAAAATGCCCATCTGGTAGTTCAAAATCTACTAAGAAAATGTTTTTTAAATCTTATTTATTTTATTTTATTTCCCCTAATATTTGCTCTCAATGGGAAAATATTTAATATTTATATCTATATTTGGCATCTATTTTTTCTATTAATTTATTATTTATTTCAAAGTATTATGGGAGTACAAATGTTTTGGGTCACATGGATAGCTTTTGCAATGCTCAAGTCAGAGTTAAAAGTGCACCCATTACCCAGATAGTGATCATTGTACCCAGTCAGTAAGTTTTCACCCATCTGCTCTGTACTCCCCCAATCCCCACTTGATTTCCTTTGAGATTTACTTCCCTCTATGTACCTATGTGCTTATCAGTTAGTCCCAAATTAATAGTTGAGTACATGCTATGTTTGTTTTTCCATTCTTTAGATAATTCACTTGGGATAATGGTCTCCAGTTCCATCCAAATTGTTGCAAAAGGCATTAAGTCATCCTTCTTCATGGCTGAATAGTATTCCATGGTATACATAAATGATATTTTGTTAACAAAATATGATATATATTTGGCATCTATATAAATGGATATCATTTTTATATATGTTTTTGGCAACCTAAAATATTCTCCCAAAGTTAATTCAATAATTATTTAAACACACATTTGTTGAGCAACTATTATCTTCCAGACACTGTTCTATACATTGAGAATAACTACTGTAAGCATGGGAGACATAGCAGTCCAAAGAGCAAATTCCCTGCTCCATGGAGTTTCTGAGAGATCCAAAAGCTTCCAAAAGTTCTCTGTGGTATGCTGTATAACACAGAATTAACCACTTTCCCACAGACATGATACTGAATATAACTTAATGATCCAAGTATAATCTTAAACCTGAACATCACCAGAATTGTAAAATGTCTACTGAGACTGGGATAAGCTGTAATTGATTTTCTCTCAATAGTCCTAAGTATTCAGGCTTAACTTTTCAAGATTCATAACTCCTAGGACTAGATAATAGAAGGAGCAATGTAAATTGTAGGGGAAAAATCCTTTGTTAAATGGATCTATTAATTTTCCATTAAGTCTAAGATTAACAAAAAACAAAAATAAGTGGCTGTGACTCACTGATGCTTAAAGGTTAAGAATTTGGTCAGACAAAGGAAAGGGTGAAGTGATAGATTTCCCTTCCATTGTATCTTTAAAGTCTGATTATTTTCAGGACAATATACCACAGTTCATTATTTATTTAAAAATTCCATATTATCAAACTTCAAAGACAGTGATAGTATTCAGTTTTCCAGAAATTAAAAAATATGCATATATAGTGTGTGTACATACATGTAAAATATATATGTTTAATAATTATATGCATATATAATCAATGTATTTCATCATCAAAATAATAGCTCTTTGATGACTTTCAAATGGAGTTAAGAATTTGAAGCCAACTACATTGTAAAATTTTTATAATGATAAAAATTATGCCTGTAGAAGCTCAGAATAAAGAAATGATTCTCTTGTGTGGTTTAAAATATGTGTGTGTGTGTGTGTGTGTGTGTGTGTGTGTGTGTGTATCCATTTTTTAAAGGTGGATTTGATCTTAGTTATTCCCTTTCAGAAGCTGCAGCCTATATTCTCACTAGATAAATTCAGTGCCTTATTTGAGCCAGAATGTTTAGGTATGTAGGTAGATAGGAAGAGACAGAGATAGAGATACAGAGAGCGAGAGAAACCACGTGGACCCTCCCTCCAGTTATAAGCAGTCCTAGCCATTCCCTATTCACTCTGATCCCACATAAGTATTTTAGTTTATGACCTCGTCTAGTCAGCCCATCATTTTACATATGAAAAACCAAAGTCTGAGAATATAGTTCATTGTCCAAAGCACATACATACAGTGTGCGTATTATTATTGCATACATGGTATTTTTTTAAAATGTTAATATATAAATGAATGTTTTAATCACTAGTTATCATTTATAGTAAAATACATAATTTAGTCCAAAGCACATTTGATAAACCAAATGATAAACTCCTTGCATAACTTCAGCTTATCTCTCCAATGTGTTGGACTTTTTTTTAACTAATTCACATGAATCATTTCTAATTTTATTACAGGTACCTCAAAATCATTTGTAAATTTATTATCAGCACCTCAAAATTCATTTACCTCCTCATATAACTAAATCCTCTTTCTTATCATCATGAAATATATAAAATACTGAAAATATATGTAGGCAGAGAGAATTCACAAAAAATAGAAATGGGAAAGGAGGAACACTCTTTCATTTACTTATTTATTTTCAATAAAGAGGTTTTAAAAGATGTCTTACTAAATTTGGAAAATTATCATTTAAAAAGCTATTTTTATTTCTATTTTCAAGGAATCAATCTAAAATACACATTGAAAGCAAAAATTGTTTATTTTGTATCACATGAACAAGTAATAAGAATCAGATTTTCTTCTCCATCACTTTTTAGATATTCAAGAACAGACCATAAAACATCAAAGGAATTACAAATTGACATCTCTACATATCAGCATGTCTACTGAATGAGAATGTTTTGAATAAAATCAAACAACTTTAACATAATAAGGATCTCTGCAGATCATCTTTTATTACCTCAGGTTCTCAGAATATTCATAATGCAGCAAATGTAGCACTTCTGTTTTCACACTTAAATTTAGTTTATCTGAACAAGGATGTCAGACTGGCTGTCAGCAGAAGAGATGCTCAGACATTAATGTTCTTAGTACTGCATTTTCACTTGAAACAAGAGAGAGCTAAAGTCTTAAGAGCTTATATGTTTCATGTCAAGATTGCTTTGTAATGAATTCCTACAACAGGCAATAAAACACCTGAATGATAGTCCCTAAAAGAGAAGAATATTTGAGGGAGAGACTATGGATAAAACCATGTCAATCCTACTATTTTGTACTATTTGGAAAAATAAAAACAAAACAAGTCAAAAACAATACAAAACAAAAAACTGACACAATCTTAAAGCCATTAGAAGCCCGTACAGCAACAAAATCTTTCCTATACACTTTGAACTAACTGAAATCATACAGAAGGTATCTATGTGTTTTATCTGTTTCCTATAGAAATGGAAGCCATCCATGAAACCACCCAATTCATGTTTTCCACTTGCCCTGAACACATTTGTGAAAAATGGTTTATTTCATCTATTTTAACAATTACAAGTTTCCTTTGTATAAGAAATGACTTATGTACCTTGTTATGTGGCCATTATTTCTTTCTACCAAGAGGCCATTCTAAAATGGTTGGCTACTCCCAAGACAATTTTAGTGCCTAAGAAAGAAAATAAAAGGAAATTGGAATTCTGGTAACAATGCTTCATCCATGTATCTAAAACTACTCCTGCATTCTTATTATTTTAAAGACACATTGGTTTTTCCTGTTTGTTTAAATGATAGTGTAGAGTAAGTAAATCTTGGATTAGGAATAAGAATACATGAATTAAATTCCCTCATGCCTCTTATCAATTTTGTAATATTAGGCAAATCACATATTTTTTTAGATCTGTTTCCTCATCTCTAAAACTGGAAGAAAAACTGTTCTTACAAAAATGTGAGATAAACCAAACAAGTTAATATATGAAAAAGAAAACTAAATTTAAAGTACTTTATTTGTATATTTGGTGTAATAGACTATTAGTTGTCCATTCATAAACCATTTTCTCACATTCTCCTTGCTAAAAAATGTGTTCAAGTAGCAATGTCCTGGCTCTAGGGGATAAATAATGATTGGTTTAAGCCCATCATAGGTATCTCACCCACTTACAACTAGGATTAGTCTGCAGAGGTGGCTGTGAGGTTCCATTCTGGCCAAAGAAATATAGTGGGATATGTGCTGAAAGATTTTCCTCCTTGATAAAAGAGAAAGCCTTGTGTGAAGAAGTCCCCTACACCATCTGTGTTTCCTCCCTTTCTGCTTTGGACACAATCAAGTGAAGATGTGTTGTCTGGCACCTTATGACTAGGGTAACTTAAATCTGAGAATAAAAGCAAATCTGCTGAGGGTGATGGAGCAGAAAGGTGGAAAGAAAGTGGATTCCATATGACACTGATAAGAAAGACATTTCCTTATACTAATGCATGTGATTAGGAAGTATTAATAACAGCTGTGATGCCTTCCTACAGGAAAACTTAACCTCCTCTCCAGTACCAGCCAAAGCATAGTTATTTGCCTACTTACCTGTTGAAGCATGTATTACAATATGTAATAATTGTTTTGTTTCTAAATATTAAAGATATAAATATAAATTTTAAAAACTCTATTTTTAAAAAAACTTCAAAAATGTTAGAATAAATGTTAAAGACTCTTTTAGTAATCTTGGTAGTACGCAAAACTTTTGTGAAAAATACGCAATAATTAGAGGCCATAAAGAATTCCATGTCATGAAGGACATCATAGAAAATGTTAAAGATTTAATGTAGACTAGAGAACATATATGTCACCTATGTAAGAGTGAATCACAATTCAGAATACATAATATTTCCTGAAAATAAATGTCAGAAAGACAAATTACTCAACATGATATAAACAGAAAATCCATAGAAAAAATACAAATGACCAAAAAACATAAGACAATATAAGACTCAATATTAAAGAAAAATACAAAATAAAATAAATATGATACTTTTTTTTTTAACTCATTAAACTCAAATGATTGATGTGATATGGTATTGGTGTGATGCAGGGACTTTCACATATTTTAATTGTAGTATAAATTATTTTAGAAGTATAACTTGGCTACATCTAGCAAATCTGAAATGTTAATAACCTTTGTATTTTTTGTTTTTGTCTTTCTTCTTTGAAGAGCTTCTTCCATCCTATCTGGTTATGGCACAGACTCTCAATTATACTATTGGACATGCAGTACTATGGATTCCCTGTTCCCTTCCTTGCTCGGATTACGTCAAGTGTCAGGCACATAACAAAAGTGGTTAAAATCCCACTGAGAAATTTTCATATGGTTCATGGAAGAGAGAATTTCTCCTTTAAGTTGATATATGTAAGGACCACATAAACCTAAGTCAATTAATTGATGGCCATGTTTTCTGGAACAAGGAGAGATCCTCTCTGAGAAGGAATCTCACATAAAGGGAAGCAGATGAGAGATTCAGAGTCATTTAAAAACTTGGAACTTGAATATTTCTGTTCCTTGAACTGGCATACCACTGAAACTTCTTTTGAATAGGTAACAGTTTATATGTCTTTCAAATTTCTGTCAGTTGCTTCTGAAAATATGCTGATACACTCAAATATTTTCACATTTGAAAAAAATTATATATGATATTTAATATATATCTTATATTAAATAATTTGCAATAGCAAAAATCTGAAAATAAATATAAATGACCATCTAAATGAGGATACTGGTTTAATAAATGAGGGTTCATTCATATAATATTAAACAGGTATTAAAAATAATGAGGTAGAACAATATCTCTTGTAAAGAAAATCGTCCACATATGTTGATAGATAGAAAAAGCAGAGTTGTAACATAATATGTACTATATTTATATTTTTATATGATCTAGCCCTATATTATATAATTGATAGACTATTACTAGAAAAATATATGATGAGTGGTTCACAGTCCCACCTCTGAGTGAAAAAGTAGAAATTCAATTTCCTATTTTATTGTAAATATTTTCTGAGAATTCTATAATGCATATTAATATATTACTTGTATGATAAAAATACAAAAGCATAGCAAGTTCATCTTCCTTTCAAAGAAAACAGGTTATTAGAATAAGAAAATGCCACTTTTTAAATTAATAAAGCAATGCATACTTTACTAAAAGACAAGTGAAAAGGTCTTTATGGATTATGGCTAAACTCATTGAATGTATAGTACTTTCAAAGAGTAAATCAAAAGAAAAAAAAAATAACATGTTGCCATGGATGCAGAGAAAAGGGAACTCTTATACACTGTTGGTGGGAATATAAACTAGTAGAGTCACTGTGGAAAACAGTATGGAGATTTCTCAAAAAATTGAAAATGGAATTACCATTTGATCCATCAATCCCACTACCAAAAGGAAAAGAAATCAATATTTCAAAGGGATACCCGCATGAACATGTCTACTGCAGCACTACTCACAATAGCTAAGATACGGAATCAACCTAAGTGTCCATCAACAGACGAATGGATAAAGAAAATGTAATACATGTACACAATAGAATACTACTCATCCATAAAAAAGAATGAAATCATGTCAGTCGCAGCAACATGGATGTAATTGGAGGTCATTATCTGAAATGAAATAAGCAAGGCACAAAAAGACAAATATGTCATGTTCTTGCTTATATGTGGGAGCTAAAGTTTTTATCACATGGAGGTAGAGAATGGAAACACAAATAACAGAGCTAGGGAAGGGTGAATGGGGTTAGGGGAGAAAATGAAGAGAAGTGGGTTAAAGAATACAAACATACAGTTAGATAGAAGTAATAAATTCAACATTTGACAGCAGAGTAGGATAACTATACTTAACAAAAACATATTTTACTTAGGTGGTGAACACCTTGAACACCCTGATTTGATCATTATATATTATATACATGTAACAAATTTTCTCATCTACCCTATAAATTTTCACAAATAAAAAAGAGTAAATCATATTTTTACATCTTGATAGATTTTTCACATTATAAAATGCTGATTAGAGTATTTTTGATACAGTTATTTATTTTAAGATAAAAGCTGTAATAAAAGGATGATAGCCAATTTTATTATAACTTGGCAATCATAGATAATTTCAATCTATCCATTTATTTTAGTATTAATCTATTCAAGCAGTGATGTTTCATTAATTTTTGATTATTGACAGGGATGACTCCCCTCAATTTACTTACAAATAACTCAAAGTCAGTCCCAGTGAATTTAAAACTCACTTAAAATAATGTAACCTTTGAGTAGATTTAGTCGCATCAAGTCATTAAAAGAACTCTAGATTCAGAAAGCCCTGTCTTAACACAGGAAAAATACATCACTAAATGATTAAGTTTTAATTTCATAGAAGATATTTTGGTCACTTACAAAACATTTAACAATCACTGAAATTAAATACAAACACAATTGAAGCAGTAAGATAACAATGCAAAACTACAGAAGAAAAACAATCTCCTTAGTGCTGCTGCTCCTAAATCAACTCAAGGACAGAAAACATGCACTTGGTATCAGTGTGTTCTAACTACATTACTCCAACTACATTACTCCTTGTAGTGAAACTCTGCCTTCACAAATCTTTACTGAAAGCAATCAAAAAAAAGAAAAGAAAAAGTAAACAAAAGATACACAGGAGAACACCTGGACACATGGACTATCCATGACTTATTATACATGGCAACTGAATTTGACCTTCCTTTTCTGCTGACACGAACAGTCTTAGTCTATAACTTAAGAGTAGTAGACTCTCCTCACAAATCCTTATTCATGCACACACACAAAAACAGACAGTACCAAACTGATAGTTGGGTTGATTTGGTGTATAATTTCAGTATAATGTATTGTATTAAGTATATCTAAACCCAAATTAGGAAAATCACAATTTTGGTTCTGCAAATATTACCCTATATTCATATTTCAAGATTCTACTATATTGTCATTCCACTTTATAAGTAGATAAATAAGGCAAAGAAAAGTTATGCATTATCTTTTCACCCAACAGTCCAGAGCAGCTGTAGTGTGATGGGGGAACAGGTCGAGTCAAGATTGAAATGGCGTCTCTTGATCGTTACTCCAAGATTCAGATTAGTTGACTATTTTGGAAGTAAATAAGATAGCATCACCTCTAATGCTGCAATAATTAAGTTAGATTTCCTGCAACTCTGCATGTTGCATTTCAGCTTTTTTTTTTTTAACATCAATGCACATGCTTTTTCTAACACACCTGGCATATAGAAAACTGGAATTTTTACAAAGTAAAAGCTATTGTAAAGGATTTCCCAATTTATACCATAGTCCTAACAGCAAGTCACTGCTATACAGGAGCAACCCATTTCTATTCAGTTGCTTTGGTCTGTGAGATTTTAGTTTCTTGATGTGGTAGGAGAAGAAAATCAAAGGTGATTAAAGAAGAAAATTATTTCCAGCCATTCCCTCAAATTGCATGTTTCCATCTCTCTTCCAATTCATCTTAAATATCTGCCATTTGAAAACAATTTGTGAGGTTAATTCTACTAAGCAACAATGGTCATCTGAATTTCAACTCTTTGAAGAGATATTGAGTGTCATGAAGAAAGAATGAGGTCTAGTTTAAAATCTCAAAAGAAACTACTACCATATATATCAGAAAGAGTCTATACCTGTCTGTGAAATAATTATTAAAATTCATCATAAATATGTTATTCATGAGAATATGTGCCTAGGGCAAGAAGGAAATTAAAATCTCAGAAAATAAGAGTAAATATTTACCTTATTTTACTACATTGACCTAATGATTAAGATTCTTCATAGTGTTCTGCATTCTTTCAAAAATTTTTTTTGTCTTTCAAGGTGTATGTATTATATGGTACCTAGAAGTGACAGAATTGAAAACAAATAGAAAAAAGATTTATCATTGTTGTTTATGAAAAAGCATTAGTCAGACATCGGATACACCATTAATTTTGCCTGTCTGAAATAATGGACAATTTAGGGAAAACATGTTTAAAATGAAATTTGCTTTGTCTAAAAAATAAAAAATATTAACAGTAAAAAGGTACTCGCTTTCCTTGTTGTTTTGAAGAAGGATTTGAAATTAGATGATCTATTTCACACTATATTTTTGAAGTTTCACATTTTTTGAAATAAAATTGTATGCCATGTGTTTTCATTTTCTCCCTGGGACTCATCGTTTATCCTCCCTAAGGCATGGATGATAAATAAGAAGTAAGTTTTACCAGCTGGCATCCTTCATGTGGACCATATTGTGAAAAAGTGAAATCAAATTTTTTCAAACCAAAGAACAGAGAGTAAAATATACTTGGTCTGATTGTTCTCAAACCTTCACGTTATGTCTTTAGAAAAATACGTAACTCCAAGAATAGCACTGTATGCTACTTCCTAGTTTCAGACAGATTCCTTGAAAACTATTTAACTGAAGTTTCAACAAAGGTTTTGAAAATATATAATCTTAAATGTAGTTACGTGGAGTACCCCTTTTATGCCTCATGGTAACAAAACCTATCAATTATTTATCAAGAATAAAACCTAAAAGTCTATTGAAGTTTCCTATTTGCCAACCATGACTGGATGGGATCAAAACAATTATGTGGAAAGGAAATTCATAAAGGCCTGGTTCAGGACCAGCTTATAAATATACATCAGAGTGTAGTTCAGATGCCTCTAGTGTCTACGTGTATATGAAGATACTCCCACACTTGCAGTGAAAGATGAGATTGGCAAAAAGGCAAAGAAAATTTTGTTGGATGACTTTAAAAATTTATTTAAAAAATCTAAAACAGTTTGGTGGGGTAGTTACAGAGTCAGCCAGACTGAATATTAGTTCTGTCACTTACTAGTTCTGTGCACTTGGACAAAATCTTTTAGTACTCTGTGTTTTTCATTAGAATAATGGCAATGCTTACCTCAGTGTTCATTGTTCATTGAAATAAATGAACTACTATTTTTATGTTGTCCTCTATTGATATAAAATATGACTATATATAGAGTCCTGATCCTGCTATTTGAAGAAACAGCTGTCTCACTGCTTCTAGATTACATACTTTATTGAACATTTTGACCACCTGCTCTAAAATGCAACATTAAGAGGTTGCATCTCTCAGGGTGTTTAGAGCCTAGTGATAACCAACTTCTTGAGATAATGACTCCTGAGGGAATGTTTTTAAAAGCCTATCTGAGGACTTCAATGGAAAGAATCTGAAGAGAAAAAGATTTTAATCTTGACATTCTTCCATCACAGCATTCTACTTTCCCTTTTCCTTTCCATTCATTTTTTCACCCTCAGTTGCATGGAGGTAAGGCACTAAGGCCCAGGCAGCAGCCCCTGCACGTAGGTCCTCATTTAGGAATCTTTAGCGAGGACTTCCAATGGGCCAGGCTTGGTACCAAGCCCTTGATATGCACACATTCCATCCAACAACACTTTGGGTGAGGAACAGATATTTATTGAGTGACAGAGTTCTCTGTATTTACACAAGTAAAACATGTAATCTTCACATCAATCCTATTGGGTAATCATGATTACTTTCATTCTATACACGAAAAAAAGAAAGGCTCTGACAAGATAGGCTACCTGCCATGGGTCAGCTTCCATCCACACTGCCTTTCTGTTACCCTCCCTCACTCCTGCCTTCCCCTTAGCCTGTTAGTTACCAGGACTATCCTGGCGACCTCAGACACAGATGCCCCTTGTTGGGACTGGAATTCAGCTAAAACATGAAGGACAACTAGCTAAGAAAGGTAGAAAATAAAGACACATTGTGAGGACAGGTATTTCCCTCTCTTTTTTCTGCCTTAGTCACTCCCTCCTTACACCACCACCCCCCACCACCCACACACACATACAAACACTCACAGTTGCACTAAGAATAAAACTAAGAGTCTGGGCCTTATCTTCAAGGTCCCAAATGGGTATGAAGGGTTTATGATGCAAACTGTGCTTAATCTTGTGTGTCTGTCCTTATATTTATACTCATGGGAAGAACTTATCTAATTATATTCTGTGCAGGAAACCCAGCATCTAAGAAAGAAGTAAAAATATAATAACTTGTTTTTAAGAATTGCAGCCCCCAGGAAATATTACTAGGAAGTGCAGAAATATGAGACAACTACCAATTTAAAGGGACAGATGTTATATAACAATATAACTCAAATTCCTTCAATGCAACTTTTTACTTTTATTATAAATATTTTTTTCTTTTGCTTTCTGAAAGACTGACAAGTACTAGCAGCAGTAAGGGAAAAGGAGTTATCAAATAATTCCTTCCCCTGAAGACAAAAATTATCATTTGACTGACAAGTAAGAATTAGAATCAAGAAAAAACTTTAACTGAGCCATACAGAAGAAGATTGAGTAATATTAGTCCTAGTTAGTCACCTGGTCTAGGTCTACATCTCATTCAGCACAGCTATAATAAATGGTCAATGTTTAATGAGCATGACCACCATGAATAAATGAGTGTCAGTGAAAGGAGTATTAAAGTATTGGTCAGCAAGTCTTAGCTCTTTGGGAGAAATACTAAAAAGGTAATAACCTGTCTGTTTCTTCCACTTTTAAAATATGTGATATTATAAGTATGATCATAAAGATGAATAAATTAGTATATATAATAGCAGCAAAACTAATTCTACAACATTTCCAGATTACAAAGTATTTTTTTCCTATTGAATAAACTATATGTTTACAAAATCACACCACCTCTTCACTGGGAATTATGGTTTGTTCCATTTTATGTAAAAGGAAACTGAAGTTTAAATAAGTTAGTGTGCTTTCCCAAATTTGCACAGCCAATAAGAAAATGGCTGAGCAAAGGCAAAATTTTAATATAATTAATTAAACTTCAGGGCCATTCTTTTCATTGGCTCTTAATAAAGTCTTGAATCTAATTTTGTATTAGCATTCTTAAAGAGAGATTTCAAAATGTACAATCCTCAGGAGCCCGGAAAATCTGGATTTTGCCTGAGAGATGAAACTATTACCCAGATCATATCCCAAATCCAAGGCTACTTTTTTAATCTTCTAAGAGGATTTTTATGTTTACATCTATTAGTTTCTTTTCGACTAATCATGATGTTGATTTGATCTTCTTTCCAACCAACATAATATTTTAGGTTCGGTCTCTTGGAATATTTAGGTAGAAGAAAAAAGGGGTTTACCTTCTAAAGGCCCTGCAAAGAATGTGGATGAATATAGTGTCATTGTCATCACGTTGAAAATTTTCCCCAAATGCACCAAATGCCAAAGTAGTACTTGGCTAAGTTAAAGTTACAAAGGCAAACACTGACCTCTCTGTCTCTTTCTCATCAAGCTTGACCCTCCATAATCGTATCCTTCTGTAAGTAGTTTACAAATATTAAACATCTTCCACCATTACCTCTCACCCTCTCTCCCATATTTGGTATTTCCACTCTATTCCTTTGCTTTTTTTTCTCTGCTCCTTTTTTTCCTATTCCTTCACTGTTCTGACCTTGAATTTATCTATACATTCTTACATTTATCTATCCATTTGCTCATTCAATCAATCAACAAGGAGGTACCATGCACCAAATACATGTCATCATTATAGTAAGCGCAGGGGAAGGGGTTGGTGAATTAAGACAAAAGTGATTACTGAACTCATTATCTTGTATTATAGCATAAAAGACAGTAAACGACTGGCAGCATAATCTATGTTTAACTTCCATTGTTAAACATACATATTGTTATGAGCTATAAAAGATACATAATGGAAGGTATGAGTATAGAGAGGGAATCTCTGATGGGAGGGAAGAGAAACTTCCTCAAAGAAGTAATGTTTAAGCCAAGCTCTGAAGGATGTATTGGGATTAACTAAGAAGCCAGGTAGACCCCCACAGAAAGAGGAAAGGAAAGCAGCAAAGCCCTGAAGAGCAAAGGATTACGGCAATCAAAAACCAGAGGACACCTTCTGTGGCTAGACTCAAACGGCTATAGGCTGAGTTAGTTGAGGCTGTTGATATAGGCAAGAATCAAATCACTTAGGGCCAGCCAACCTTGATAAAGATGCTGGTTGCCTTTACCTCCTAGTAAGTGACATGATAAAATGCCCCTTTCTTACTCCAAACCTACAATTCTTCCAAAGATAAGGCTTTCTTTAATAATTTCTGTGATCTTTATTTTTTTACATATATAAATATTGTGTGTGTGTGTGTGTGTGTGTGTGTGTGTAATATTTCATATATTGACTCCTTGCTCCATGATTCTATTTTTTAGGGTCTTTTAGCAAAGCAAGGTGGTCTTCTGGATAAGTATCATTGTTTATAGTCAGAGGTAGGTTCGTTTCCCAAGAAAACAGTTACATTCTTAATTAACCTAGAAATCTTTCTAGGATACTAATGGCTACATAGAATACTCAGTTCCTAATCATTGTAAGCGCTTATTTCTGAGTGTTTATACATGCTATTACTTCCCTAATCTATATTCTAAAAATATACATGGATAGATGCATATTTTTGCAGTATATTTTCATGATAAATTACAATAGGCATCTTAAAATACAGAATAAAATGGGCCCTAGGCAAAAGTCCACATTATATTTTCAAGTCATCATTGCTGTACTATTCATTTTTGAAGTTCTACAATGATTTAGTTTCAAAATTAAAACTTAAAATTTAATGAGATAGTTAAAAGGGAGCAACTCAGTTAAATAGCCTTATTAAAAACACATTTATTCCAATTCATTCCATGAATTTAAGTGAATATAAAATGCAGAAAGGATCAATAAGTAGGTAAATGGAAGGCAGGTAGCAGTAGAGTACAGAAGGATAGCATATTGGGGGAGGTCTCGTAACTGAACTTTCATTCATTTATCTCAGCACCCTAAGAAACAATCTTTCTCTCTCCCTCTCTTTCTCTCTCTCTCTCTCTCTCTCTCTCTCTCTCTCTCTCTTTTCCCCCCTTCCCCCAACCCCTACTCCCACATACACAAACGTGATGATGGAGAGCAAACAAGAATATCTGGTAGATTGTTAGCTTCTATTTCCTGCCCCTTTTAATAAAAAAACACTATTTGAACCTGTGTCTCTATGGAACAAGATGATCATGAACAAGAACACAAATATGCATCTACTACACTATAGGACCTTTAGTAAATGGATGCTTCCCACACTACAGGTAAGAGATATGTACATTTTCAGCTTTGGAGGAATGTATATCCTTCTAAATTTTATTCCTTACAGACATTATCCTGGCTTCAGCAAGTTAACAGCCCAGAAACCAGTAATTCTAAAATCCAGACAACTTTAGCAGGCAAAAGACTATATAAATCCCATCTGTCTCTCCTATATTCTTTCTCAATCACCCCGCAGCATCAAATTTCATGGATATAAACTATGCCCTCCTTCTCCAGGCTGCTTCCCCTATATGTGATCACACATTTTTTTTCAACGCTTCTACATCGTCTTTCCCCCGTTAACATCTTCCCCAGATGATGAAATCATTCCTTAAGTATAAAAGAGTTTGGGATGCCCTGAGGTTACCTGGAAATGTCTAGTCCATTTCTATCAAATAACAACTAAAGAGAAAATAGGTAAAGGAGCAGAACCACTGGGGTGAGTGTATAATGATATCATGATTACAATATCCAAGATAGCAAAATAATGACGAGGGAAGAAATGGAAGAAGGAGAAATCAAACACAACAATGAAATAGTACAGAAATGTTTCTCAGAGAAAGAAATTATTTATATTTTGTAAAATTGGCTGCCCTTTTATCTAGGCTATTACCTTCTCGACATGGTGGTTCTGGGTAGGATTTATTCCTTAAAAGTAGGATCAACATCTACTGATGGAATATTTTCTAGTCATAGTGGCAAAGTAACTGCTATATATATTATAATTAGACAGGATTTATATCATGGCAAGATGAATAGAAAGAATGAATTCTAGAATTAGAAAGTGTATATTCAAATACCAGCCCTGCCGCTAATTAGTTGTGTAAAATTGAAAAATTTACAATATGTACAAAAGGCTTAGTTTCCTCATCTATGAAATGGGAAGCAGAAAATTATGACCTCATAGAGTTACTCTGAAAATCAGTAATGAATTATTTGTAATAAAAAGTGATGTTCAATGCAAGGTAGCTTTCATTATTCAAAGTATATCTTCTATTATCATGCTTAAATTGACTCCATCGCTTATGTATCATCAGGAGATCAAAACTATTTCTGTGCTTAACTTTGAATTAAAAAAATATTTCTAGCACTTTCTCTCCTGAAGATTTATTATTCAGAATAAGTCACACAAAAAGTATAAATACCAGTCAGGTATTGCAGCCATCTTAGCTGCCATGACAATACAAGAAATGGAAGACAAGTTAAAAGGATTCTTTGAGTTTAGTGAGAATCCAGAAACAATCCTAGAATGAAGAGTAGAAAGAAAGAGGCAGCTGAAGTTGAAATAAACAAATGAACTAGAATGTAAACAAAGAAACCAGGTGATAGACTTTCTCCATAAAGGCCACAGGCTCTTAAAACCAACTAATGCGATATATGGCTTTTAACATTTTTTGATAAGTCCTGTCTATGCCTATAATATTAAGCACTCTTATCATAAAAGGGTGCTGAATTTTGTCAAATGCTTTTTCAGCATCTATTGAGAGGATCATATGCTCTTTGTTTTTACTTTTATTTATGTGGTGAATTACATTTATAGATTTGTATATACTGAACCATCCCTGCATCTCTGGGATGAAGCCCATTTGGTCGTGATGGATTATTTTTTTGATAAGCACCTGAATTTGGTTTGCTAGGATTTTGTTCAGAATTTTTGCCTCTATATTCATAAGGGATATTGTTCTGTAGTTTTCTTTTTTTGTTGCATCCTTTCCTGGTTTTGGTAACAGGGCTTGATATAACATGTTGGGAGGATGCCTTCCTTCTCGATGTTGTGCAATAATTTCTGCAGGATAGGCACCAGTTCTTCTTTGTAGGTCTGGTAAAATTCAGGTGTGAAACCATCTGGTCCAGGACTTTTCTTTATAGGAAGGGTTTTTATTGCTGCGGCAATTTCAGTACTTGATACTGGTCTTTTCAAGAATTCTATTTCTTCCTGATTGAACCAAGGGAGGCTGTGTGTTTCTAAGTATTTGTCCATTTCCTCCACATTTTCAAGTTTATGTGCATAGAGGTTTTTATAGTATGACAAACCCACAGCCAACATCACACTGAATGGGGAAAAATTGAAAGCATTCCCACTTACAAATGGAACCAGACAAGGTTGCCCTCTATCACTGCTTCTAGTCAACATAGTGCTGGAAGTCCTAGCCAGAGAAATCAGATAAGAGAAGGAAATCAAGGGCATCCAAATGTGGGCAGAAGAGGTCAAACTATTGCTCTTTGCTGACAATATGATCTCATATCTAGAACACCCCAAAGATTCTGCTATGAGACTACTGGAATTGATAAACAAATTCAGCAAAGGCGCAGGTTACAAAATCAATGTACAGAAATCAATACCATCCCTATATGCCAACACCAGTCACACTGAGAACCAAATCAAAGACTCAATACCCTTCACAATAGCAACAAAGAAAATAAAATACCTAGGAATATATTTAACTAAGGAGGTGAAAGATCTGTAGAGAGAACTATGAAACACTGAAGGAAATAGCACAGGATATAAACAGGTGGAAAACCATATGATGCTCATGGGTTGGCAGAATTAGCATTGTTAAAGTGTCTATACTACCCAAAGTAAGCTACAGATTCAATGCAAATCATATTAAAATACCAATATCATTTTTTGCAGATCTACAAAAAATAATTCTGCCCTTTGTATGGAACCAGAGAACACCCCATATAGCAAAAGCAATCTTAAGCAAAAAGAACAAATTGGGAGGCATCAATTTACCAGACTCGAAGCTATACTATAAGGCTATAGTAACCAAAACAGCGTGGTACTGGCACAAAAACAGACACATAGACCAATGGAACAGAATGGAGAACCCAGATATAAAACCATCTTCATATAGCCATCTAATCTTTCAAAAAACATACAAAAACATACATTAGGGAAAAGAAACCTTATTTAATAAATGGTGCTGGGAAAACTGGATAGCCACATGCAGAAGACTGAAACAGGATCCACACCTTTCACTTCTCACAAAAATCAACTCATGGTGGGTAACAGACTTAAACCTATGGCATGAAACTATAAGAATTTTAGAAGAAAATGTGGAAGAATTCTTACAGGCATTGGCCTAGGCAAAAAAATTATGAAGAAGACCCTAAAGGCAATCACAGCAACAACAAAAATAAATAAATGGGACCTGATCAAATTAAAAAGTTTCTGCACAGTCAAGAGAACTATCTGAAGAGCAAACAAGCAACCTACAGAATGGGAGAAAATATTTGCATGCTACACATCTGAAGGGCTGATAACTAGAATCTACTTAGAACTCAGGAAAATCAGCAAGAAAAAAATCAAACAACCCTATCAAAAAACAGGCGAAGGGCCGGGCGCGGTAGCTCACGCCTGTAATCCTAGCACTCTGGGAGGCCAAGACGGGTGGATCGTCCTGAGCTCAGGAGTTCGAGACCAGCCTGAGCAAGAGCGAGACCCCGTCTCTACCAAAAATAGAAAGAAATTAATTGGACAGCTAAAAATATATATAGAAAAAGTTAGCCGGGCATGGTGGTGCATGCCTGTAGTCCCAGCTACTTGGGAGGCTGAGACAGTAGGATTGCTCAGCCCAGGAGTTTGAGGTTG
>RJWJ010023423.1:0-25851 GCA_004363605.1 Indri indri
CTGTTTTTAGAAACATACACAAGAAGTCACCAGCCCAGCATGTAAAAGGTATAAAAGAACTCAGTAATATTGAGTACTTAACTTGTATCAGGGACTCGCTGTGAGTCTTTATTTATATTCCCAATTTAGAGAAAAAAACTGAGGCTTAGTTTAAGTTGAAATATTCCTCAAATAGGTATCTACTGCTGTCTCAAGAGCAATTCCTCTAAAGCCATTTAGACCAGCTGAGTCATGTCTGTTTCTTGTAAATACTTGGTACCCCACTATGCTTGCATTGTTCCTGCAACATTTGAGGCCTCTGTGAGCAGTGAGATACAGGAGTTTCAACAGTGAGTGGCCACACCAAAGGAGAAACTCTTATATAATGAAGCATTTGGCCTGAAAAACAGTGTCAGATGGACCATGAGTCAGCACAGTTTTTTATTCCCTACCACACGATCTGAAGCCACTTAATTGGGTTCCTCTGTTAAAATGGTTTGTGTCCTGATGGACATTTTTATTACACAATTTCCAAGTAAAAACTGTTACATTTTGAGTTATGTAACACTTCTCTTCTAAAGAAGTTAGCTGGGTTTAAAAAATCTGACTTTAATACATGCAGAGAATGCATATGTTAGGATTTAGGGTTTACAAAAAGAATATTTATTTAGAACCCCTATGCCAGGCACTGTTATGTGATTTCACCCTCAGGGTGGAGAGGCAGAATAGGCTGGTTAAGTTGTTTATTTGAGAAACAAATTCTGTATAAGAGTGGATCATCATTAATATGTAAATTTGCTGTATTATTGCTTTACTGGCACATTCCTTTCTTATTCCTCTCATTCACAACTCAAAAGAGAATCATTCAAGACTCAGTTGCTTGTCATTCCTTTTTGACTAGACAAAAAGCAAAGAAAGAAATAAAGGAAGGCATTTGCTAGTGCTAAGAAAGCCTCCTTTAGGAAAGCTGAAAGGGGCTGTAATTAGTTCTAAAATACCATCTTAAATTCACTGTGCATATATTTTTCACACACAAAAAATTGAGCATTGGAGACCAAAGGGCCTGCAATGTAAAATGATGCAGCTAAACTCCATTTAGAAATAGTTGTAATGCAATTCCCAGTTGCTGGATTGATTTGATCTTCTCATCTTGGGAAGAAATTGAACCCTGCAATATCACCAATATTTTCTAACTCCCTTCTTATTATTGTTATAAACCGACAGTGATTGATTTTGAATAATTATCCTGAGAAATAAATTAGATTAAAAAATAATCTTCCAGATTATAGAGGAGTCTCATCCCTGTCCCTGTTTGTAACTGATCCCTTTTTAGAAAGTCTGATGATATCACATTTGAATAGCACAGTGGATTTTTTACATACTAACTACTTGACTTTGTTTTGCAAGAAACTATATATGTTAAAGGCCAAATTTTTAGTAAAATCTGAATTGTGAGTTAAATTATTCCGTAAAGAAGGAGCATATAATTAAAGTATCCACGATATCAAAATCAGGGAGCCTGAAGTATATTCTTGGCTGAACCATTAATTACCTTTGTGAGCCCAGATGACCTCTCTGGGCTCACAGATTTCCTGCATCTATGAAATGAAGGAGTTCAATGAGAAGATGCTCTCCAAGGCCTTTTCCTCTTCTAATACTCTGTTTTAAGTAAGATTCCATCTTACTTAAATTAATAGTCCATTTTCCATGTAGGACTCTAAAGTAACATTGGAAAGTGTAAAGAAAGACTAGCTCATAGGGGAAATAATATTTAATAGTTTCTTTATGTTTCATTGCTTATAGGAATATGTTCTCAAGAGTAGTACTTCTTAAACTTTAATTTGCATTCAGATCACTTGGAGATCCTGTTAAAATGCAGATTTTTATGTGGCAGGTTTGGAGAGAGGCCTGAGACTATGCATTGTTAGCACGCTCCTGGGTGATGTCCTTCCGGCTGGCTGCAGAGCACATTTTGAGTAGCAAGGACTCTAGCAGTAAAACTAAAGTATACATAAGAATCTGGAGAATAGTTAAAAATTCAGATTCCTGGCTTAGCTCCAGAGATTCACCCTACTGGGTGGGGCCACGAATTCTGAATTCTTAAGAAGCATCCCCTGTTCTGGGAGCAAATTCAATCCATTTGAGAATTACTACTGTAGAGTCATGGAAAGAATCTATTTAGTAGCCCCTTTTCTAGTCTGTTCAGGTTTTCTTTTCAAATCCAGCCACTGACTAATTCATTACTGCATTTGTTTGTAAAATAGCTTTGGGAAACCAGTTTTATGGTTGACTTATATTAGTCTTTTCATTTCATGAATAGATCTGTTGTCTAATTGGAATAACAATTGATTATGTGTAGAGCTTTTGTTTGTCCTTGTTTTTTAAACTTGAAGTCCAGGGATTTTTTTTTTTTTTTTTCAAGACAGTCTCCCTCTGTTGCCCAGGCTAGAGTGCCCTGGTGTCAGCCTACCTCACAGTAACTTCAAACTCCTGGGCTCAAGCGATCCTCCCAAGTAGCTGGGACTACAGGCACGCACCATCACACCTGGGTAATTTTTTTCTATTTTTAGTAGAGACAGGGTCTTGCTCTTGCTGAGGCTGGTCTCAAACTCCTGACTTCAAGTTATCCTCCCACCTCAGCTTCCCAGAGTGCTAGGATTACAGGCATCAGCCACCACATCCTGCCAAGTCCAGGGATCTTTCTATCTCTTTAACAAGTATCCACGAAGTTACCATAAAGGAAGTATGCTGAAGTGGAAAGAAAATCATGCCAGAATCAAGAGCCCAATCCCTGATTTTAGCACTGCTAAACATTCATTCATTGATTCATTTCGTGCTTTTCTTATACCTGAAACTGTGGCAGATCTTGGACATTGCTAGTGAAATTAGACATGCTCAACAGCGTGATGGCCTAGTGGGAGTTGCCAACAACTATAACAATGATTAGAGTTTTGAGGCAAAGAGTTATGTTATAATTCACAGAATACTTTAAAGTAGTCACTGAAGTTCTCTGACTTTAAGTAAAATAAGTAAACAGTTGATCCGCCCTTTAGATTTGTGAGCATTATATATGAAAACATGAGATTAATAAGTAAACTGGAAATGGTATATCTATTAGCATGTATAAGTGATTCTGTTAGAAAATATTGAAGACAGGTTAAACAGTCATTTTCATTTTGAAGACCAGGAAAAAAGGGCATGAAAATTCATGTCAATAATTTAAATTAGAGATAAAAGTTGACAAATTACATTAAAAGCCTTAAATAACTTCTGTTGTGTGATACAATAATTTCTCTTCTGTGTGTCTAAGCCAAAGCCCTCTCTTGCCATGTTCATCTCTACTATTTCATTCAACCAATATTTATTTATTGGTCCCTAAAATGTTCCAGAAACTAGTCTAGACTCTGGGGATTAAGTAGGGAACAATTACAGCAAAGTTTCTCCCAAGTATATCCCACAATTCTAATGGGACATATTCTAAGGAATAGGCAGACAAATTTTAAAAATACACTTTCTAGCACGCTGGCAGGTGATAGTAAAAATTTCTATGGTGAAAATAAAACAAGAAAAGAAAATGGAACATATTGGAAGGAGGTTGATTGTAATTTTTCTGGGAGAAAAGACCTCACCAAAATTGTGACATTGATCAAGGACCTAAAGAAGGTAGAGGGCAGTTTCATGTGTTCTTTTTTGAGTTCTCCACACAGACAGAACAGATGCTGTCATTCCTGTGGCCAGTTCAGAGAACAGCATAAAGGCCAGTGTGGCTGGATCACAGCAAAAAAAAAAAAAAAAAAAAAAAAAAAAAAAAAGAGGAAACATACTCTAGAAATTTGGTGTGCCATATTAAGGATTTTGGGTCTTACTGTGAGTGAAATGGGGAGCATGGGAAGCTTTGAGTAGAGGCGTCATGTGCTATGATTTTTCTTTCAAAAAGATCATGGTGGCTCTTGTGTTGAAAATATCTATTACGGAAGAAAGACTAGAGTCAGAGAGATGAACTAGAGTAGGTGTTGGCAAACTACAGTCCGAAAATCAAATCTGCAGAACTATTTGTTGTGGTAAATGAAGCTTTATTGGAACATGGACCCCCTCATTCAATTACATAGCGTTGGTGGCTATTTCCACATTGTAGCAGAATTAAGTTGTTGAAACAAGGACCTTCTGGCTTGCTATACCTAAAACAAAACAAAACAAAAACTTACTATCCGACTCTTCATTTACAGAAAAAAGCTTACACACCCCTGAATAATCCAACTGACAGATAATGGTGGCTAGTATCAGGGTAGAAGTAGGGGAAGTTATGAGAAATATTCAGATACTGCATATATTTCAAAAGTAGAGCCAAAGAATATGCTGACAGAGGAAAGGTGCAAAAGAGAGTAAGCATAAATGACTCGGTTTTTTTTTTTTTTTTTTTTGCCTGAACAATGGGAAAGACAGAGTCGCCATTTACTTATTTGAGGAAGCTTGTGAGAAGGGCGTGCTTGCAGGTTTGGAGGTACAGATCACAAGTTTAGTCTTGAGATACCTAACACATCCCAACAGATAGGTCTAGTAGGTAGTTGTACATTAAAGTGTAGAGTTCAGCAGAGAAGTGAACTGAGAACAGAGTGAACAGAGAAGTGGGCCAGTGATATAAATTTGGGAGTTTTTGGCATATAGATGGTATTTTAAACCATAGATGAAATCACAGGGGAATTATATTATAGAAGGAAGAGGTTCAAGGCTTAGAACTGAGGCTTGAAGCTTTCCAGTTTTTGGAGGTTATGCCAATGCAGTAAAACCAAAAAAAATGTAATGAGAAGGAGCATCTCATAAAACAGGGAGAGAAACAAGAGCACATGATATCCTTGATGCCTCAGAAAGGAGTTCATTATCAGTCAAGTAAACTGCTGCTGCTCTTTTGGGTAAGATTAGGACGAAGAATTTATCACTGGCTTTGAACAACGTGGAGATCATTGATAACCTTGAGAGACGTTTTGGTGGCATATGGGGTGAAATTCTGAATGGAATGAATTCAAGAGGGAATGGGAAGAAAGGAACTGAAGACAACTCCTAGAGGGCACTGCCTGGAAATTTTTCTCTAAAGGAGAGAAGAGAAGGTAGCAGAAGGATATGGTGTTGAGATTTTTTTCATATTTTTTTAGATGGGAGAAATAGCAGGCTGCTTGTATGCTACTGAGATAATTCAATCCAAAGGAAAATAATAATAATAATAATAATCATACCTGAGAGAAAGAAAAACCTTTTAAGAGCAATGTGTTTGATCAGGTGCACAAGTAGAAGGGATGTCCTTCAATGGGAGCACAGATTGTTCAATCAAAGTAACAGAAGGGAAGACAGACTATAGCAGCAAGATACACACCAGTGAGTACATAGCAGTAGATCAGCTGGGGGCGGTCTTTTCTGATTGCTTCCTTCTGAAATATTTTTTTTCTTTTCTTTTTTTATCTTAGCAAAAGAAGCAATGTCAACAAACTGAGGGGAAAGAGGTTTTGGAGATATGAGAAGAGACTGAAGGAGCGGAGAGTAAGAAAACATACTTTAACAAAGCGGGCAAGTGAATAGACTAAGGGAATAATACCTTAGAATTATTAGTAGTAGTTGTATTAGTCTGCATAGTACCTTGGTCTAAGATTCACAACAAAACACAAATTATAACAATAACGTAAAATGAAAATATTCTAAACATCCAACAAGTGATAATAGAAAATAATGGTTCAGAACTTTCAGTAAGTGGACTATTGTGCAATTATTAAAATAATCTTCTAGTATGTTTAATAACATAGGAAAATCTCCTCAACGTTTGTGGAAAAGGAAAACTACAGCTCTTGATGTTCTATACTTTATTATGCAATTTGACAAGTGACATAGACATTGAAACTCCAAAGTTACATTATAGCCTGGGTTACAACCCAGATCTCACTAATTTCAAGCTGATTACCACACCACTTAAATTTTCACTTTAAGTATCTGTATCACATAGTTAATTGAAATTTAGTTTTATGTTTATACCTTCAAAAAATTCAATAAAAACTGTTACACTGATAAGCATCCTGTATCTTCTACTTTAACAATTAATCGTTTCAACTGCAATATATAACTTTTCATATTCACTAATTCCATTTCATTTCAATGTTCTGGGTCAATCGCCCCAACCACTGAGTTTTTGTGAAAGCTGATTCTGTCATTCAACACCTTAGCCACACTTTCATAAACTATTAGCCAGCTCTTTGTCATTTTAAAATTTGTTAAATGTTCCAGTGAAGTCTTCCTATAAAACAATAAAATCATTAACACGTTAATTCATTCTTTGAAAATAGTAAATAAAATAATAGAATTACAGGGGCTACTTTGAACAATGAAAATAGTGTTGTCTAGCTAAATAAAATAAATTTCAAGTGTAGGTGAATTAAGATAAACACAAAATGAGTGTGAGTCATTCCTCTATGATAATTTTTTTTACCAAACATAGTTTAAGTTTCAGATTTTAGCTTCCAAAGACTTTTTAGGTTTTCTTCACACAGGTGACCTACTTCTGGTCTGTAACAGCCAGCATTTAGATGATTATCTCACCTGGACCTATGACCATAAATAATACATATTTATATGCTAATGACTCCCAAATTTATGTATTCTGTCCAGGTCTCTTCTTCTGAACTTCGGCCATACAAATTTAACTGTCTTGTTTGTTAGGCACATAGTCAGGGCCTCTGGCTCTCCCAGGATGAGGGGAACAAGTTTCCTTCTTCAGACAACCACAACAGGAGGGAGGAAGAGTGCCCGGCCAGTGAAAACTCAGCACGCTAACTGAAAAAGTGGCCAGGGATTCCCAGAAGAAGGAATTCCCTGAAAGCCAAGCAGCACAGATACAGTAGGGTCTGGATGGTGACCCAAAGCAACATCAGGCCAATTATAATTTCATTAGCATAAATCTACATTGAAGTTTTGCGCCCCCCCCCCCATTCCTCCCACCATGGGCTTTCAGAGAGGCTCACAGGAAATCTGCATGTGCTGTGAGACGTGTGTTATATAACTAACAACTGTCCATCAAAGTGACACATGAGCCACACCTGCCAGGGAGGGTCCAACTCAGACAATAAAAAATGAAACTTTAGTTAATAATCAAGGCCTTTTGTAATAACAGGGGCCCATTCACTGTCTGTGGTTAACATATCTTGTTTTTGCTCAATAAACTCTGCCTCTTGCTTGCTTTACTATCGGTGTGTCTTGTAAGTCTTCAACAAGAGTGTACCAAGAACTGAGAACAGGCTGTGACCAGACATTGTTGACATCTCCCTTAGGGTAATTCAAGCATAATACCTTCAAAACAGATCACCTGTGCTTTTTGCCACATGTGTGAGAATAAAGACCATTCTCAGTAATCAGACCACAATATTCCAGAAAATGTTGACATCAGTCTGAAGGGGTGCAGAGCATCTTATCCAGTCCACTGTTCTTTTCTCCCTTCCCACTTTCTACTCCAAGCCCGGTCATCTCTAGCCTGTATTACTACAACAGTTTTCCAATTACTTTTTCAAATTTCCCTTTCTAATTTCTCCACAAAAAAAGATCTTTTTGAAAGATCATTCAGATCACATCACTTCCTTATTTAGAATCTCTCAATGCTTTCTGTAATGTTGGAATAAAGTTGAAACTCCTTATCCTGGTTAATAAGATACCGCATGATTTAACTCCTGTTTGAATTTCTTCCCATCAACCTACTCCTGGCTTTTTCTTCAGGAACATGTTCTTCTTTGTCTTCTTTGAAGACACAAAGTTTTTCTAGCCTTAAATTCTTTATGTCCATTCTCACCTTTGCCTGGACCACTCCCCCAAATCTCTTCTTATTCTTTACATCTCTGATGAAATGCCACACCTGAGAGGTATGTTTCTTGATCATTGTATCTGGGGCAGGTTTCCCACCTTTGAATATTTTTTCTCTACCAAAACATCTGCTTATTTTTCCTACAGAACCTAATATAATCTTTGAGTATTTTGTTTATCCTTGTATTTTGTTGTTTATTTTGTGTCTCACCAATTTGTTGAAATTTGTCACTGAAATGTCAGTGCCCATCAGATATCATGTTCTTAATAAATAATTTTTGAATGAATGGATAAATGCATGAATGAATGAATGAAGTAATAAACACACCATTTGCACTCGTTGCAGAAGCAATAGTTCACTTTCATGGTTTATAAATCCATTAACTTCCACGCACGGTCAATTGGTATTTAAATTTCAGGCGATAATTGCTTTCTTAACACTTCTTTACTCCCCACTCTTAGTATGAAAGAATCATGTTTTAAGCAATTTCTTTAAGCCACTTGGTATATCAAATTTCTAAATCTTTTTTGCCTTTTTTCATGTTGAATAATTCCAATGGATAGTTATAGGGAGACCATTTAGCTGGATGCCCCCAGCTGTTTCTTATTTTCACTCAAGTCCTTACTCTGGGTGGATGCTTTCCCTACTTTAACCACCTGTGAACAATTTTAACATTGCATACATCAAAATGCAAATTTACAAAGCAGAAAAGATTTCTTTACCTTCCTTCCACCATTTGCACAGCCTGTCTGCATAAATTTGCAGAAGGTAGTAAAGATAAGTAAAAACTGAGCTTGAGTCAGGGGGAATAGGTTTAATCCAAAAGGCTCATCTCAAGTGGCTGGAATCACAGTGTGAGTCAGAGCATTTATTAAGACACTGCCTAGGCATCTGAAATAGATCATATTTTTATATCACCAACCATGCCTTTGGCAAATAAACTTGACCATAGCCACTCAATTTTAATTTTATAGAATGCCATTTCCAAACTTTCAGTGATCTTTAATACAAATTCCAGAATCTCACAGAAAGACATGATTAGAATAGTACTATGTCAAACCTCAAACTTCTGCAATAAAAGTTATAAAAATTAAATTGTCTTTGGAGAGTTAGTGACTTTATACATAAAATACCTGCTCGGATATCCTTTTGTGTCATGGAGAGCATTAGGAATGTTCCCTTTCAGATTCTACTCTGGAGCCTGATGGGCCAAGTGAAGACAGCCAGAGCCCACTGTTGCTGGTCTGTATATTGGCCCATATTAACCCAGGTAATACTTCAACAGAGTAGAAAGCAAATTTACTTGTATTGTTTCATTTAAACTTTTCTCCATCCACAAGCACTGAAGAAACTAATGGAGAGACAGAAGGTGGTGAATCAGATAGACATAACTTTTTCATTGAGCCGTGCTTTATAGAGGCTGAAACATATGGAACAACGAAAGCAGTGTTACAAAAATCAAGCACCTAGTACCCTCATCTCTGCCTTATTGGTGGAGGGGGATTAAAGAGTAGGTGGGGCAAACAGAACAAGCTACATGAAGGACCCAAAGTACTTCTAGGGAAATAAAAGAAGGTCAGCATAGCTAACAATCAGAATGTAGGTGAAATACGGCTGAGATGAGGGGAGAGGAGAGATGAGTCCCTCATCATGCAGAATTTGTCCTTAAGAAGTCACTGAGAGTATAATAAGGATAATAATCTTTTTGAAACTGTTCTCAATAATTTCCCCCTCATTGGATCGTTTTATTTATTTATGACATCTTGGCCCCAGGAAGTGGAAGAACAAATCATAGGCTCGTAACAGTGAAAGTGAAAGTAGTCATTTCCATTGTCAGAGGGAGCTGCGTAGGCAAAGACAGGAAGTGAAGAAAACCTTCCTCTTGGCCCTCCCCTTCTCTCTTGCTCAGTCAACAACCTCATAATTCCAACAATAGAAACACCCAGATAACTTTCCAGCAGTTTTCTGGAATAAGGGGCGAGGGTTTTTGTTTCTCACTTATGCAGCTGCATGTTAGAAAAACCTCCAGCTTCCCTGATAGAGAATGCCAGTGCAACACGTGGCCACACAGGCTGTAGGTAAGGCAGTAACAAAAACAGCTGAGAAAGTGCAAAAGCAGACTCCCAGTTTTCTTCAGGAATTTTTAGTTTTCCTTTAAGCTCAGAGAAGACTACAGAAGATAGCTGGAATATGATGTGGCTGCCACCTCACACGACAGTCTTTCCAGCTGGATGATAGAGCCCCACAGAGAAGGAAGGAGATGAGGAGCAGGTTTGCCCCTGGCATTGTGCACAATGCCACACAGCTGCAGGCTGCAGAGAAGGTGCTCAGCTGGATGTTTGAAGACACTGAATGCGCCCATGGCAGAGTAGTAGCCTACCTCGCCGACTAGGTAAGAGCATCATTAGTTTGACAAAGCAGGAGAAAGGTCACAGGTTTCACTTGCTGTAGACATCAGCAGCTGTTGCCAGCTGGGCATTAGTGCAAGAGGTATTACATTGGAGCCCAGGAGATTTCATAAGAATCTACAAGGATGTTGAAGTCAGAAAAGTGAATAAAATCATCTCTGCAGAGTGTGTAGTATGAGAAAAGGGAAGCAGAGGAGAGAACTCTTGAGTTTTGAAACGAGGGGTCCAAAAGAAAAGGATATTCTGAGTAAGGAGTGTTCAACTGTATCTATTGCTATAGACAAATAACTGAAAATCTCCATTGGACTTAACATTTATAAGTTGTTAGTGAACTTAATGAAAACTTATTGTGTGAAGAGAATTGAAGAGAGAATGAAGTAGTTGTTGAGAGTAAATGGGAGAGTTGAAGATGGATGAGGAACTAGAGGCAACACTATAGGTTTGTAAACAAATTGACAATGATTGGGAGAGAAATTAGGTGATTTTTGAAGAAGGAAGTGGAGTTGTCTTCTGTTTATTAAATCACTTTTTTTGTTTTGTTTTGTTTTGTTTTAAGGAAGAGTCTTGAGCACATCTAATTGTTTTGGGAAAGAAACCAGAACAAAAGGAGAGTAGATAATCCTCCCCTTGGACCCCCCAATGGGCCCTATAGGTGAGCAGGAAAGGCATTGTGGCCTCTATTTTGCAGATAAAAAAACCAAGACATAGATTTACTGGTTTGCTAAAGGTCATAGAACTGTTGACTTGATTTATTTAGATAAGAAGAAAGCCTTTTTTAAATTCATACTCTTTTATTCTTCTTTCAATATATTTAATATCCTCATATGCATTAGGACACTCCTGGATGTAGACATTGGTTAAATGATCTATAACATTTCATCTCATTGCATTGAATTCAGACTACTAAGGACGTGGGAGTCCCTGAGTGATAAATATGTGAGGTTTTTGTACGATCTTTGCATGTGTGAGTTATGCTTGTAACTCCTATTGCTGTTTGTGAATTTCACAGAGCCGTTTACTCCAAGCACAAAGGGCTAATGCTTTGACCTTTCCAATCCTGGGGGAGAAGAAAATAAGAAACTCAAACAGGGGAAGAAAATGAAAACACTTCTAGTGTTGGTCAACTGGGAGAGAGAAATAAATGACTTTTGTAGTTCTTGGTACAGGATCAGCTGAAGAGCAAGATTCTCCTTTCCTTTTATGAGTTTGGGGGAAACTTCAGTGTGGTCTTTGCTAAATGCAAGAAAATTTGAGGAAGACAGTAACTGACATCATTGTCATCTATCTCAATGAAAATAGCTAACAGTAGATATAGATAGCTTTTATTGAGTGCTGGCTATGTGCACACTAGGGTGATAGCACCTGAATACCTCAGTGACTCCTTACAATGTTTTGAGGTAGGATATGTTTTCTCCATATTAAGACCAAGGACTAACTAATTTCAAATCCTCACTCTACCACTTCTATGTGACCTCTGGCTGGTTATTTAACCTGTTGTGCTTCAGTCCTTACCCATGAAATTTGAGTGAGAATGGTAATAATAGTACCTTCCTCACAGGGTTGTTAGGAGGAACCAGTTGACGTTTACAGTGTTTAGAACTTCATGATCAGCAATATTTGTGTTTGTAACATAAAATAATTACCTGACTTCAAAACGTATTCTTTCCACTCCACCAGCCCAGATCTATGTATCAGTTTCCCGACTCCCTTGTTGAAACTGTTAATGTATTTTCCCAGAGCAAAATAAGCAAATATAATTGCTTTAATAGTATAATTCAAATAAATCAAAGATTAAATAGAATTTTTTTGGACTATCTTAAGAATCAAGTGATCATGCATTACAGTAGAACGTGGAATATATTTTTATTAGAAGTAAAAGCAGATATTGAAGAAATATTTCTTATTTCTTTGGAAATGGGTTGGATATTGCTTGTTGATTAAATACAGAAAATGAAAAGAGATTTAATACCTTCTAGTGAGTTATCACTCAGGTTCTCTGTTTCTATTCACTTGACTCAGTGTAATTTGAGCTTATTACACCTAGCTGGAAGTAGTACCTATAAGCCACAGAAGAGTACCTGAATGTTTAGGTGAGAAGGGCAATGAAAATTGACCTCTCTCCAGTGAAATTTTTCACACTCTAGTCTTCACTGAACTGTAGGCAAAGGAAGTGGTTTCTGTGTAACTGAATTTTCTTGAATTAGACTATCAAACAGTTTTGTTTTGTTTTGGTTTTGACAGCTAACAACATATATTTTCCATAAAATCCAGAGATCTCACTGCCTCAGCCAAGTTTGTGTCTTTTACTATTCATATTTTCCTTACCAACTGAGTTCTTATAGTTGAAATGCCTTGAAAAATGAAAAACACTGTAAAAGATAATATTTATTTTTATCATAATGTTTATTTTCTATGTTCAAGGACTCAGCTAGACTAAGAGGTACTGAGTTTACTCTGAATTATTCTATAAGTAAAAATCAGCATCAGAAATTTGAGAAATGGGATGGTTTTCCTTCATTTAAAATATCTGCATAGATTGATGGTACTATGAAGTTCAAGGTAAGAGAGAAGAAAATGTTAATGAAGATAAGTAGAAGTTTGAATGAATGAAATATGTTTTTATCTTCTGGAAAGTGTCTCAAATGTCAAACTCATATTCAATAATTCCTAAATGTCTGACCTCATAGTATGGAGATGAGTAAACATACATCATTTTTAACTGATGTATTGAATAATTTCATTAAAAACAAATTACATAATACATAAATTTCATATATCACTGCCCAAGTATAAGAACACAATTTTAATGACATAGTTATATTCATGAATTATTACCACAGATATTTATATTTTCAAATTTTTGTATGTGTGCCTTCTCTCTAAACAAGATACAGTTAGTTCTTAACAATTCAGTGTATTTGTATGTACATGGGGGTGACTGAGGACAATGTGTTGCTATCTTCTGCTTCTGCTCCCAGTTTCCCCTCTCACTTGTTTTGTCCTCAAAAGTCTAACCGCTATGGGCCACAACAACCCCATTTTCTTGCCCCCTATTTCTGGTTGGAGTTGTTAAACAGTCTGCACCAACGAAAGACCAGAGGGAGAAAGGAAAGTGATGTAGGAGTATATATTCCTGTCTCTCTGCCAGGTTGTGGTCAGGAGACTATGTCCCTCTAGAAAAAGCCATTAACTTCTCTAAGGAGGCCCTGTCCCTATAGCTATCCTCTTCAGGTTCCAGCTCTTATTGCTCTCCCATCTTCTAACCTAGTTCCATTAAAGTGGATCTTCCACACAGCCTCCACAATAACCTTGTTAAACTCTAAGAAAGATCAGTTTATTTCTCTGCTCAAAGATCTTAGAGCAGCAACCCCTAACTTTTTGGCACTAGGGACCAGCTTCATGGAAGACAATCCTTCCAGGTACGGGGTTGGTGAGGGGGTGGGATTGTCCTGGGATGACCCAATAACCCAAGCACACCACATTCATTGTGCAGTCAAACCTCTCTGCCAGTGACAATCTATCTGCACTTGCAGCTGCTCCCCAGCCCCAGCGACACCACTCCAGCACCACCCCAGATCATCAGGCACCAGACTCTTGCAAGGAGCGAACGACCTAGATCCCTCACATGTGCAGTCCACAGTAGGGTTCCCGCTCCTGTGAGAATCCAGTGCCATCACTATCTGACATCTAAAATTAGAGTGTAATCAATGCTAGATACCACGAGTTAGTGACATCCACAGGAAGCACATAGCCTTAATTATCATTTGTCTTTTCATCTTCTTTGCTAACAATATATCACTAAGTCTGTTTCTGAAGGATAAAAACAGATAAAATTACCAGGAGACTAGTGACCACAGATAACACATTGATTGGGACCAAAGCATAATTTTGAATTGACTGTTTTCCATGAATATATTAAGAAGCAGATGAAATATGTCAGAATTTCAGATTACGTTGCAATAAATGTATTTGTCTTTTATAGTTTTAGAAATGTATTGAGTACCATTCTCACAAATTTCCAAATCCAAGAAAAGACTTTACATTGGTCTCAAATGAGTATTTTAAATTGAAGATGAGTCTTTTATATTTGACATATTTTTACCTATAGGATTCAAACTTGGCTCCTGCAAAATTCATGTAAAATTTATAGGAGTCTCTAGATGGTTCTTTTTATCTATTTACGGATCTGAAAATGTGAAGCCGCAAATTTCTGAATTTTGCTCAGCACCTGTATTGTGCCAACATGGCAAAAATCAGATGCTATTTATCATTTTTGAATTTTCACTGCCAGAAATGTCATTAATTTTAATGATAAAATCCTGTTATACCTTGGATGGAGTTGACCTTTTGAGTTCTCAGACAAAATGTACCATATAACCATAAGGTGGTATTATTTTTATTTGGAAATGAAATAGAGCTTCTTATCCTTTCTTTATAGTATGATAGACAAAATTGTTTGTGTCTTTTGTAATTTTTTTATTTCTGCAAATTATTATGTGTAATATTTATTTTAAGAATAAATATTGCCTATATATTTACATGCACTTTTTTTTGAAATTTCTGGAAAGTAATAACAAACAAATACACATAATTATGTATATACCTCTAGCAGGCAGCTGTAAAGTGTGCTTTTATTACATTTTTTGTTTTATCTACCTCAATAAAATCTGAACTAAAAATCATTAGTTATTAATATACTCAACCCTATAAATGTCTTTTATCTCCCTACAAAATAAAGAATTTTCTTATCTTGTATCAATTCACCTTGATTATGAAACAGACAAATTCTCAACTGAGTAAAAAAATGTAGTGCCTGCTTCTCAGATATTTGGGCAGTGGAAAATTCTTTTGTTTGGAAAACAAAAGAACTCACAATTTCTAGCCTCTTATAGCTTGATGATATTTGTTTCCATCATGCCATTTTACTTATTGTACAATACATAGGAGAATGCCTTCTACTGGCTTCAAACGTAGGCTTGTAACAGGCATCGTTCAAAGAAAAGGCTCTCTACATGCATCACAATTTCTTCCTTGCTGCTGCCTTTTCTTATATACTTAGGTGATGCATCCATCCTCATTAGGAGGCACTCTTCTTTATGGACAGACTATTCCCCACAATCAAGCAAGCCAGTTCTTCTCTTGGATTTAAAATATCCTCACAAAATTCACTCCCGTTGCTTTTCTTTTTGTGGTCCCCAATTAATACAATCTTCTTTGTTCAGAATATCTCCTACATTTATGTATGTCAATATAATATAGGTAGAAGAATGCAAGAAATAAAAAAGGCAACATTAAGAGAGGGCACTGCCAAGTACTGGATTTAAAAATAAGTAGAATCCTGAAAGAGCAGTTCTTAAAAAGTATGTTTAATCATTGCTAAAAGCATAAAGCATAACTATTTTATATGACTAGTCACCTACGATTTAATATTTATAAAGCACAATTCTACTTTTCATGAATCTTAAATATTTTATGGTTATTATTTCTATAATTTCACAGAAGCCCCCTCAGAGAAAGCATATTGCAAGTTAAAAAATTTTCTGATGTGGCAAGGGGAGCACATGTGTAAGGGAGATTGTGTCATAGAGTGAGCTAAAAGAACTTACTGGGAGTTGAGAGATATGGGTTACATTTTAGTTTCTGCCACTTGCTACATTTGTGACAGAGCAAATTCCATGGTTTCTGTGATCTTTAGTTTTCATACCTGGGAATGAAAGAAATGGCTATCCTGTTCCACGTTTTACATTATTTGAGAATTTTTTGATAATACATAGTAAAGTACTTTTAAAAGATGAAGTGTTTAAAAATATTATTTTGAAACTCTCTATTCCTCTCTTTGTACCACCACAGAATTGACCTGGCCTATGAAATTGGCTCTATCTAACTCATCCTGGTCCCCATCATTGTAGCCTTGTAGGTACAATTCTGTTGAATTTCATATTTAAAAATTTAGTCTTTCTCTCAATAATTTGATCATTTATGGTATAAGAGTTTTTTTTTTTTTTTTTTCTTTGAGACAGAGTCTGACCCTGTCGTCTTGGCTAGAGTGCAGTGGCATCATTGTAGCACACTGCAACCTCAAACTCTGGGCTCAAGAGATCCTCCTGCCTCAGCTTCCCAAATAGCTGGGACCACAGGTGCACACCATGACACCCAACTACTTTTTGTATTTTTTGTAGAGACAGGGTCTCACTCTTGCTTAGGCTGGTCTTAAACTCCTGAGCTCAAGCAATCCTCCAACCTCAGCCTCCCAGAATGCTAGGATTACCGGTGTGAGCCACTGTGCCCAGCCAGAGTTTCTAAATCTGATTCTACCTCTAAGCCTTAGCCAACATCACCTCCTTTCTTCAAGGCATTTTTAGTAAGGGTCTCCAACTAAACCATTTTAGTAGGGTGAGTTGTATAATTATTTCATTATATATTACAATGTGATAATAATAGAAATAAAGTGCACAATAAGTGTAATGCACTTGAATCATCCTGAATCCATTCCCCCTGCTCCCTGTTCTGTGGAAAAATTATCTTCCATGAAAATGGTCCCTGGTGCCAAAAAGTTTGGGGACCACTGTATAGTGGATAGTTTCTTATTCATCGTTGGAAACTGAACTAAACATTGATGGTATTTTTTTGACCATTAACTCCTTGAAAGGGATACTGTATTTCCTGTTATGAGCATTTAACATAGTGTTGTGCTCCTTATGTCTCACCCTGCATGGTCAAAAACAAACTCAGCAATCTCACTTCTAGATAGAAATCCAAAGGAAACTAAATCAGTATCTCAAAGAGATATCTACACCCGCATGTTCATTGCAACATTATTCACAATAGCCAAGATATAGAATCAACCCAAGTGTCTATTGATGTAAGAATGCATAAATGAAATGTAGTTATATATATACACATATATCTATACATGTATATTAATATTATTCAGCCATAGAAAATAAAAAAAAAAATCCCTGCCATTTGCAACAACATAGATGAACCTAGAAGATATCATTATGTTAAGTGAAATAAGCCAGGCACAGAAAAAAAAATATTATATGATCTCACTTGGATGTGGAATCTAAAAATGTCCAACTTATAAGAGCAGAGAGTAGAATTGTGGTTACCAGGGGCTGAGCCTGGGAGAAATGGGGACATGTTGGTCAAAGGGCAGAAACTTTCAGTTATGAGACGAATAAATTCTGGGGATCCAATGTACAGCATAGTGACTATAGTCAATAATTCTGTATTGTTTACTTGAAATTTCATGAGAGAACAGATTTTAAGTGTCCTCATTTCGCACACACACATACACACACACACACACACACACAAATAATAACTATGGGAAGTCATGGAGGTGTTTGTTAATTTGACTGTGTTAATCAGTGCACAGTATACATGTATATCAAATCATAACACTGTACAGCTTGAATATATACGATTTGTATTAGTTAAATATTTTAATAAATAGGTACTCAGAAAGACCTGGTTTGAATTTTTTCAACCACATGCAAGACATTAAACCCTAAGCTTCAAAATGGGAATAATAATAAAGCCTACCAAATGTAATTGTTAACACCAATAAATGCGATGATGTATGGAAAGCACTTGCTCTGTGTTTGGCATCCCATCCGTGGGGGCTATCATCATCAACGCATTTTACATTCTATTTCCTTTTACTGCTGTTCTTGACTTTGCAAAATCTATGCTAGATTTTCCCTTACCTTTCTTTTCTCTCCACAAAAAAAAAACAAAGTTCTTCTCCCTTTCGTGAGAGTATAAACAAATAGAAAACTCTTCCTCTTGGGCTTCATTTCCAGGCACTCCCTTCCTTTATCTATTGATTTTTTTGTCAGATTTGTGTACCAACTGTCTCATGCCATTTTTAAAAATCCTTAAATGATAGTGTCACCAATAAATAATGACAACACTGCACATGTCTGGCTGTCAGTTTCAAGATACTAGCACCCATTTTTCCTTATCTTAACACAGACATAGCCCTTCCTAAAACTTGTGATCCATTATGCTTAAGCCTGATGCTCATTCTCATGCACGCAAAATTACTTCTTTAATTTTTCACTCAAATCTTTCATGAATGAGCTAGTTCCTTCCTTGTGATAACCTCTATTTCGATCACAAATTTTAGATTATATCGTATCTTGCTTACTGGACTACTATTTATTATTACTTGGTACCTTATTTTCTCATATATGTAAAAAAAAGATGGAAAATAATACCTAGAATTTTTATTTGGATTAAATGAGCAGATAAAAATAGTGCACATATAGATTATCTTAAGGAAGAAGCCATATAGTATTTCATTTTTATTTGTATATTCCCCATAGTATTTAACACTAAACAGTTTCATTTTGCCCATGTATATAATATTTATCCTTTGGCACACTGAGTGCCAGGTAGCTAATAAATTTGTGTATATTCATAAATCATATGTATATATATATATATATACACACATACACACAGTATCTATCCATACTTTTTGTTCAATATCTTATTTAGTAGTAAGTAGTACTTAGTATTCTGAAAATGAATTTGGAGAGGTAGATATTATCCTTGTTTTAGAGATGAAGAAACTGTGGCTTCAAGAAGTTATAACTTTATTGGAATCACTCAGCTAAATAGTGCAGGACAGGATTCCAAAGCACAGGTTCTTTTCTCATCAGCAAATGTTGCTTATGCCACTTCATCTAATTACCAGACACTACTTTAGTCAATGATGATGGGTTTGCGATTTAGACTAGTCTCCTATATCTAGCCTCTTTTTCCATGCCCAAGCCTGAGAAGATTCCTTCATCAACTACATCAATTGGATTAGACGAGACACCTTTTTCCCACTTTGGAAACTTGAACAGAACACGGCACTTCCATGAACCTCTCTGAGACTTTCCCCACCTTAAATCTAGTGATCAAATGTCTCTGAAACAACCCTCACTCCATCCAAGCATTACCAGCTTTCAGTAAGTAAGCTTTTCCCTTCATGAATTAAAGTCAAAACGTTGCTCTTTAAGAATGCAAGAATCCCTTCATTTTGGTTATAGATGTATTTTAACAAAACTGGTAAAATTCTGTCATAATATTATATTCTAGCCTAAGACTGCACCAGTTTTAGAAGTTGTGTCAAATGATCACAAATGAACTGAAAAATTTGATGAGGCAGTTATTCACTGGTCAGTGACATTCTCATTATTGTAGAAGTGAGTGTGTTTCTCTAGGTTGTCTATAAATTATTACATCATTATATTAAATAGTCATAGTTACTTAGATATTTCTGAAATATACTTTTTAATGTATTTCTTGCATTTCCAGGCTGCCCATTTCCTTAAACTTAAGAGTTATTCACCTTCATCCTGTAAATTCAATGTTCTATAAAATGAATTGACTTCAAATGAAGAACGCTTTTCTATAAACATCCATGTGCATCGTTTTAATTCTCTGGTGAGCCTGGCTTTATTGCTCTAAGCAAATATTCCTTGATTCCATTTGTAACATATTTCTGAAGAAACAAAGATGGCTTTGAACATATTTTCATTTTTCCCCTTTTACTGAGATTATGATTCCTTTGAACAGTCCTCAGATGAATTTCACCTTTCCTTTTTGTCTATTTCAAAGAAAGGGAGCCTTTGAAGAGAGAGGGAGTGTGTGTATGTGTGTGTGTGTGTGCATGTGTGTGTGTTTAATGTATCTAAAGCTTCTCTTACACACAAATGAAATTTCCGTTTAATACCTTAGGTTTTCAATGAGAATAGGCAGTGCTCAGTGGAAAAAGAGGAAAACAAACCTGTTTGTAACTATTTCTGTTTTTCATAGGGACCCACGTCTGGGTCATTCATCATTTTGCTGCTATGCATACAACATGGGTACAACAGAGCCCCAGCTCAAGCACAATTTCCATGGGTATGGGGACTCTGACTGTGCAAACAGTGGATGCCATTTGCCTTTCATTTTCATGAGTCATGAGTTCGTAACGGAAATACTAGGACAGAAAATCATGGGGGAAGCCGAACTCTATTTCAGCCCTGCTCTGCCCTTCCAAACAAATCTAACCGGGGACGCAGAGGGAATGCTTCCACTCTTTCACTGTGGTGGTCACCAATGTGATGTGCTACTTCACTCTTAACTTTAATAAAAGAAACTGACAATGTAGGATTTATTTTTGTGGAATGCAATACTCATGCTATAGCTACCTAATGCTTTCAGAGAATTAGCTTTCTGGTTTTCCTCTTTGATTAAAAAAAAGGCATTATTCAAGTTATATATAAGAGTTCAGTGGCAATTCTATTCAGAGTGTGTTTGTGCCAGCAGAAAATGTAAACCATAGTTTGATTTTAGAAATTAAAAAAGATAGGCTATTGATTTTTATTTAAAAAAAAAAAGAAATTACAACTTGCATGGAAACAGACATTATAAAGAGGACCTTTGGGACTAAGTTACCGGACACCTACTCATTAATTTCAAAATTCGGTTGAATAATGACAGTACTTTGCACAAAGACATCACAATATAAAAGTTAGAACTTTTAATTGTTCTTTTTTCAATATTTAAATGAACCAAAATTTGCATTGCATTAAAATAACAAAAGATAGATGTTAAAAAAAATAGATGCTTCAGATCTGCGATACTGGCTAGTGACAGGGGACAAAAAATACTAGATAACATTTGAAAGTCATATGTCCTGGACAGTGGCATCTTCCTACTCCCATCCGTTTTTCTAGCTTCCTGCTACTAAGTAAACAAATAAAAATACTCTAGCCACATATGTTCTTGCCAAAAAAAAATAAAATAAAATAAATCCCCAGACTTTCTTTAGCTATTTAAAGTTCTATGTAATGTGTCCTGATGTGCCTGTATAGTAACTTTGACTTACTCATCTAGAAAAAAAACTTCTATCAAATGGTTCTGTTTGTTATTTCCCAATATTTTCCCTTCATTTCAGCTTTCAGCTTTGTTTATGCCAGAAATGCACTGCTTTAATGCATACTTCTGTCCTACATTAAGTACTCATTACACAATATCCTCAGTCACAGCCCACTCTCTTTTCCAAGTTTACATTCAAATTCGGCCTCAAACATAAAGCCTTCCTGATTGACTTACATGGTTCATTCTTCTGCACACTTGTTTTGTACCATTTCTGACACTTGCCCGGTAAGACCTAATATATTTCAGTTTGTATGTTTATTCAACTACACTGGTAATTCCAGGGAAAGGGGCACCAAGATTTTGACATCCCTGAATTCCCCTCTTTGCTAAGGCAATGTTCTATAAAGAGAAGTGAATGAAAGAATGACTCGCTGTTGAATGCCTCTGAATTGCGTGATTCCACTAATCATAAGGTAAAGTTGGTTACATTCTTTCACAGTTATTGTTTTATGGTCTTGGCTAGTATCAAATCCACTTGTAAGTTTAACCCTTTCGAAAAATTAGCTATAGATTAATTTTACTGGTTTCCTCCTCTCACACTTTAGACTATCTTTGCCTATTTTCTAATTGCTCTTCACCACCTGGCGTTGTTTCTCAATTAACAAACTGTCGGTGGAGTCCTGTGTTTACAGGAGTGTCCAACTCCCTCAACTCACTCTTTTGGTTTTATAATCACTTCCTTATGCAGCTCCCTTTCTTCCCCACCTCTTATCCTCTCAGTCTCATTGGTCTATTCATTTTCACAATATAATTATTTTTAAAACAGAAACACTTCCCTTTGAAACAAGGAAGAAGACATGAATGTTCTTTATACTATTATTATTTAATGTTGTTCTGAGTTATCAGCCGATGTAATTAGTAAAAAGAAAGGGAAAAAATACAGAAATTAGAGTGTCAAATTAAAATGATCATTACCTGCAAATAATATTGTTTATCTGAAAAACTCAAGATAATCTACTGAATTACTATGAAAAACAAGAGAATCCAGTAGCGTGGGCACAGAGCATCATCAGTGGCCTTCTTTATGTATTGAAAGAAGAAGCTACAAGATCTAATAAAAGAAACAATTTTTTTTTAAATAATAGCAACAGATAGATGAAGTGCCTAGGACTAGAAAAGGAATGATCAAGACCAAAATGAAGAAAAGTTTAAAGCACTAAAGAGACTAATGAATAAATATTTTAACAAATGAAAAACAAACCATGTTCTCACAGAGCAAGACAGGAAATCATAAAGATATCAATTTATCCTAAATTGATCTATACATTTAATGTGATCCCTTTAAAAAAATACCAGTAGGATAAATTTATGGAACTAGAAAGGCTGATTTAAAAATATGCATAGAAAATTCAGATGCTCTCCCCTGAACCGTTATTGTGCTCTTGTTTATCTAGAGCCTCATCATCCAAGTCAAACTCATCTTTCTGAACCTGGGCACAAACTCCTCCTCTGTCAGAATGCTTTGTTTTCTACCTTCTACCCTCAAGTCATAGAAGGCCTATTAACTCCTCTGCCCTTTGTTTAACACATAATTTTTTTTTTTTTTTTTTTTTTTGCTGTTCTTAAACATGTCTCTTGTGACTGTATTTCAATTCCCTGCCAAAATATTGAGTCTAGGTACATTGTCTTATATGTTTCTATATATCTGTACCTGCATATCCTGATGTCTGAATAGGTATTCATTATTTGGAGTGGGAACTATTATGCTATTCAATTTTTAGTGATTTCCTTGATTCTGTGTTTTTCGAATGTGTCACACATGCTGCCAGAGTTGATCTTAACCAAATTAAACCCCAGGTTTAAATTCTGCCCCTTTTTCCAGGTATTCGGAAATGTTGTGTTGGCTAAAATTAGGTTTTGGAAGTTGGATATATAGTGCATTAGTCTATAGCTGAAACAAGTCTGGATGTTCTGTGGAAATGGGAATTTATTTCAGCTTTATCTCATGACCTGATGCAAAATATAAACTTCTTTAATAAAGCCAGTGTCCAGTAGACTCCATGTTGCCTGGAATCATTAGGAAGTTAGAAAATGAGGAGAAAGAGTGGAAGTGACTTTAATAAGAGATGTGACAATTAGCTGCAAGGAAAAGCAAAGGAGACCTGAAAATAGACAAAAGGGACCTGAGCAGCATTCCTCTAGCCTGGAGTTGAAGGCAGCTCAGTCTCCTATTGAGATTAGGAAGCAAGAGAGCACAGAAGCAAAGATCAATTCATCTGTTGGATCCTGTTAGTTTTTAGTCTTGAGAAGCCCTGTAAGTACTCTTTCTTTTTGATTTTGTTATATTTTATTGACTATTGATGGGTCTAAAGCACTGTAGTCCTATAATCTCAATGTAAATTACAAAGAAAGCAGAGAGATATTAGTGAGTGGTGATTTAAGAGCCTGGGCTTTATGAAATTAGCAGACTTGAATTTGAATTCTGGATTTGCCACGTGCTGGCTGTATGACTGTGGGCAGTTTACTTAACCTCTCTGAATCTCATTTCCCATCTAATAAAGGGAAGCATCTACTTCACTGCGGAAATGAAAGATTATAATTTATTTATGAAAATGCTGAACACATTGTCCAACCTTTGGTACATTCAATAAATGTTAGTTTAAAAATGCAACCTTTATTTTTCTAAAATTCAAAAATATTCTAGTTCTCTTAAACACTTATTCTCTCATAGGAAATCCTAAGAGCAGGTGTCTCGCTTTTACTTGGTCGTACAATTAACTAGAAAAATCCTGTCATTGCTCAGAGTATTATACGCACTAGCAAATTTATTTAAGGGTCAAGAGAAGTGGTAATACACCACTGTATAATTAGGGTTCTCATCAGAATTGAAATTTGAAGGTTATTACACCTTATGAATTAAACTCAGTAGAATTTTAATCTCTTCATTTTCTTGTGGCAATGAGATAATGGCAAGCATTTGAGGGTGGTGCCTAAAGCAAAACAAATGCAATCTTAAAACCTTCTTCCCTTTCAAAATCTAGTAGGAATCTTGGTAAGATCAGGTCATCCTTCAAGCTTTGCAGTTACAGTGCAGACAGTCTTATAAATGTGGTGTCTGGGGGAAGTCACAAGTGTTTTCTGCAACCCATGCCCCACTTCTATAAAAAGGAAATAATTAATATCTGGCTGTCAAAATGTGGTGGGGATTAATTGGATGTTTATAAAAGTCTTTAAAGGTACAAAATGCTATAAGAGCTGTTTCTGTGTTTCTTAAGTTAATCAAAAACTGTGGAGATTTTCCAGGGAAAGTATTTAAAATATTAGAATATCGTCATTGCTCAATTTCAAGAGGTGATTAAAACACACAGCATTTTTGTTATATAATTTCTTGATAAGAATCATAGCTCTATTAATTAGAGGATTTAAGAGAGGTTAAAATCAAGTTTTCATTGATTCTTAATGATCACAGAGCAGAGATGTTTCTTGAGGAAAGTGCTTGAAAATGAAAAATGAAGAGTCCATGAATCTATGTGCATTAATGTCCCCTTTATCTTATCAAAAGAGCTTCGAGTGTCTGAAGGAACTGGCCATCCTTTTCCTCACTTCTGACCCATGATATCCTATTTCTAACACTGCTTTTCTTTGGACACCTTATTAGTTCTCATTTAATACAAAATTCTTAACAAAAATAATTATTTTCCCAGTCCATGCAGAAGCTCTTAGATCCAAGTACAAGGAGAACAGGAGAAATGGCATTTGATGGTACAAAAGGCAAAAAGACAGAAATAATATGGATTTCACACACTGGGTAATGGTTGTGTTGCTGTGTTCAATGGCTTATCTGAGGAAGCAAGGATGTTAGTAAAATTCTTTAGTGCCATATCCATCACCAGTAATTGAGAATAAAACATGTGTGAGAGCTGTAGTATTTGAAGGGTTCAGTTTCAGACTCTGGAACATTTTGAATATGGAATACCTTTGTGCTTTATGATGCTACATACCATGAGACTCTGGTGCACATAAAATATGGTGAGAAAGAACTCTGTATTTTATATAAGTACAGAAATAGTAAAATATTTTAGAACACTCCTAAGATAGTCCAAAGCTAAATATAGACCCTATCCATGACTGGATATAGTGAAAATTGCAATAGTTCCTTTCCAGTTGTATAGAGTGAAGAATTCACTAATTTAACAGGCAGAAATCTGAGAAAGAGAGAGAAAGAGAGTGTGTGTGTGTGTGTGTGTGTGTGTGTGTGTGTGTGTGTGTTTAGGGTGTGGTACATATATTCATGTTGTGGGGACGGTGTTGTGAGGTAGCGATGGAAGATGCCCTCAGGCCCATGGAAAGGAGGTATTGGACATGGATATAAGACCGTTGGGTTAGAATTCAGGTTTATGTGGCTTTAAATAACAGATTCATCACTCACAAAATTGGATGACCTTAGACAAATAACTCTGAAACAATTTCTTGTGTAAAATGGAGGCAATGAGAGTACATATTATACAGATTAGTCGTTAAGAAGCCCTATGTTAATTGATACTAAAATGTGTAGCAGATTTAAGAAACAGTGGTGATATAGCACCTCTTGTATACTCCTGGATAGGGTTGGAACACATTCTACTAAGCGAAGTATCCCAAGAATGGAAAAACAAGCACCACATGTACTCACCATCAAATTGGTAGTAACTGAACAACACATAAGTGTACATATAAGAATAACATCTATTGGATGTCGGGTAGGGAGGGAGGGGGAAGGGGGAGGAG
>RJWJ010023424.1:8398-25946 GCA_004363605.1 Indri indri
CCCAGCACCATTTATTGAATAAGGATTCTTTTCCCCAGTGTATGTTTTTGTCTGCTTTGTCAAAGATTAGGTGGCTATATGAGGATGGTTTTATATCTGGGTTCTCAGTTCTGTTCCACTGGTCAATGGCTCTGTTTTTGTGCCAGTACCATGCTGATTTTAATATTATAGCTTTGTAATAGAGTTTGAAGTCTGGTAGATTGATGCCTCCCATTTTGTTTTTATTGCCCAGAATTGTTTTTGCTATGCGGGGTCTTCTCTGGTTCCATACGAAGTGTAGAATTAATTTTTCTACATCTGTGAAGAATGATGTTGGTATTTTAATAGGGATTGCATTGAATCTGTAGATCACTTTGGGTAGTATAGACAGAGATGCTCATACCTGAGCGTGCACACACATACAGACACACACAAATGCTTATAGCAACCACTAATAACAGATGACTCTTGGTTACTTTTTTCTAATTTTTATAAAAATTTTATTTTAATTTAGCTCCTTCAGGACATTTGCTTTTCCTCCTCTCAATTCTTATCTCCTTATAGTTTAACCTATATCTGAGAAACAAGACCCTTTCCCTGACTAGAACCACTGATTATCTTTTTAATTAGCACAGGCAGCAAACCAGATTACAACACTAGTTAACCACAGCTCTATTATCTTTGCATCAGTGCATTTTTATTGCAGTTTAGCGCTTTTAAAATCTCAGAATTGCTAAGTTAATATTTTTTATCTAAACCATTATGACAGTTATCAAATCCATGTCACTAGAATATACCTTTGAAAGTTTTAATAATTGATATACTCTTATGAAGAAGAAAATCAGACGCTTTAGGGGTAGATCCTGAATGACAAGACAATTTTCTAGAAAAAAGTATTTCTGATCCTGAAGAAAATATGCACCTTAATGTCCTTATATGTTTATGTCTTCCGAGTCATGTTTGTTAAAATAGGAAGGAAACTTCTATGAGACAGAGGCTTTGTACAATCATTTATTTTCATTCTTCCAACCATATTACCAGGTGACAAGTATTATCCACTCAGGGGAAACAGGGACTCAGAGAGATTAAGAATTTGCCAGTTTAGTAAATGCCAAATCTAGATTTGAATCCAGGTTTGTTTTCTCTGGCCCAAAGGCTCATTCTATTCTAACACATCATAGCAGGAGGGAACACAATTCAGTATGAGTGTTGCAGTTCCTGTCTGTTCAGAGCAGAGTGCACACTAGTAGATGTGCCTTTTACTGCATCTGTATAAATCCCACTACCTCCACGTTTCCAAAGAAACAGTTGAACTCCAGAAAGCTTAATAGGTGGTAGAGGTGGGGAGGAGGTGAAGGAGGTCATGAGTAGAATACCAAAAAGCCTTTAATCTCAGGCAATTTCACAGATAAGCCTCAAAGCTAAAAGCGTCTTTAATCTTAAAGACACTTACAGAAAGGTCATTTTTAAGATGATCATTTCAGTTTTTCAGTTTCCTGTTTGTGAGTTCCTCAGAAATAGGAATTCATCAGTGGGGACCATGACAACAAGCCTTCTCCCCACTGAGGCCTCCCCATGCCTCTGCTCAGAGGGTGCTAGAGATGGCAGAAAGGAGAAGTAGACCCACTGCATTTCTGAAAGACATCTCTCAGGGTAGCATTTTTGAGGACTGTATGAATTGCTTATTATAGACTTGCTAAGTAAGTCATTCTTGAGGCTCAACAGACCCAATTCATTCACATCTTTATGGCAAAGGAATCCCCAAATAACAAATCATTTTTAAAAAGATATCATTAAGCTAAGTATATTTAAAATTATATTTGCTTAAGGAAAACAATTTAATTCAAGTGAGGTGTTTTAACATGGAGATTTTGTCCTTTGGGTATATACATCTGTATGTATAAATTTTTAAATCAGCTACAAAGATCATTACGTCCATCTCCTAAAATGGTGAAAAGCTCCCTCATGAAAGCAAACATGCCTTACTCACAATGAGAAAGGAAAGGAGGAATTACTTGTCCCTCCTTAACTCCAATTATTTGCTTGAGTCTCCTTAGCTCTGTGTATTCATGTCCTCAGCCTCCACCTGCCCCCTCAATTTGGAACAAGAACACCGAAGGTTCATCTTCACTTTGAAGTGGAGCCCAGACCTGCCACCAGAAGTGGCTCCAGCTCTGTGTCTGTGTTTCTCTGTGGCTTCCCCTGAACATTGTCCCCTAACTCTGGGCTCTTTCTCATCTCTGGAAGAGCAATTTTAAAAGTACATATCAGCTGTTGGTCTCAACAATTCCACCTAGAAATTTCTCCTAAGAAAATATTTAGCGATGAATATATTCAAAGACTTACTTACAATGTAGGATGTTCCTCTGAGGGTTATTTTTAATGTACAACAAGAGAGGATTGTTTAATTCAAAATGAGGTTTTAGATGTCCATGGCATGATGTCAGTGGAAACCACAGGTTAAAAAACAAGAGTACACATGATCCCATTTCTGTAAATGTACACACAAACATGACATACACCAAGGTACATGATATAGGTGTTTTCAATATTTGTTTTTATATGTATTTTCTATTGTTTTCTACAATAAGCTTTCATAATAAACAATGATATTTTTTAGTTTATGTATAAAAAGTGAAAGATCACGGAAACAAGAATGAAATGAGATGATGAAATACTTCCCCTCCTTCAAGCCATTCTCAAATGTCACCTAATCGACGCCCTCTGTTTAAAATTCCAGCCCCCACACTTGACACATCTATTGCCCTCCCCACTTTATTTTATCTCCATAGCACTTTCTGCCATCTATTATGTCATATATTTTAATTCTTTACTTTGTTTTTGTTCTTCTCTCATAGATTGTCAGCTACTTGAGGGCAAGGACTTGGTTTGGGGGCAGTAGTTCTTAGAACAGTGACTGGCCCTACATGGTTGATGCTCAGAAAAGGTCTGTTGAATGTCAGACTATAAAGGAAAGGGTCAGACCCACACCAAGTGTCAAGAATTTTAGATTCTGTCATGAGCAAGGCTTATAAAAACGCTTAAGGCAACAAAAATGGAGGAATGGGGAGAGTTGAACTATATTCAGAGTAAGAAGATGAAAATTTGATAGACTACTGTTTAAGACAGTACAGAGTTAAATGATGGGAAAAAATAAAACTTGTCATTTGTTACTTTGTTTTTTTCTTCTTTAAAGCATGATACCTGGGAAAAAAGGCAGAACTAGTGATGCAGTAAGGATGTTGAAGTCTAAGGTAAGTGAGAAGGATATAAAAGATCTCCCCGTTGCTCTACATGGGGTCTGGTCTAGACGTCTATCACTGCTTCTAGGTGCACGTCCATCTGCTGCAGGCATCTACAACACCCTGTGCTGCTTTGTTGTAACATCATGATTTATTGTAATTAATCACTGCTCCACTAGGTCAAACCTTTGAGCATAAGCATTATATTCCGTGCACTGATGAAGACTCGGTGCTTATCCTAGCAAAATGTCCTCAATAAATACATGTTTTATTAATCACTTAACTACAAGTCAGGGTACTGAAAAACTTGCAGATTAGATTATTGATCCACACTAAAGAAACTTTAAAAATCACAGAGGATTAGATAAGTAACAAAAGATAGAAAACAGATGTCTGATTTTTACAAAAATAGAACAAATATTTGGCAAATCATTCATTGATGTTTTGTTATTGATCTCAGGTCAAATTCTTTATTGAATAATTGAACAGAGAGACTTTGTGGGTACTTCAGAAAATAAGCTGTGATCAACATGGGTTCACCTAGAAATATTTTTGCCCAGTCAGCTAGATTTTCTTCTTGGCTAGAGTTAATAGATATTTTAGAGAACTGCCAGAAACTTTTGATTCCTGTAAGGCATTGAACAAGGGCTCACATAATATCTTTGTTTACAGTGTTTTGCACATAACAGATACTTGACAAAGGTGGATTGGGCAAGTGCTTGTCAAAAGTATTAAGGGAATCATTTCCTTCCAACATGTTTTTGTGATATTTTTTCTTTTATTAATAATCCATGTTTCTCCTGTACCCTACGGTACTCATTTTTTCTCACCTTCCAGATCTGCCAAACTTTCTTGAAAAAATTATCCCGGGTGTCCCACATAATTCTATTTAATTACAAGATTTGAGAATTGATTCTGCCTATCAGCGTTGCCTTGGGAAGAGGGAGGCAGGTCAAGGGGAAGTGATGATGCAGATGCTAGAGGTCACTGAGGCTTTGTAACTCCTTAATTATTCTCTTGCATCCCTTCTGAAGAAAACTCCACCTGCATTACCATCATCCTTTTGCTGTCCTATTGTATCTGCTTAAAAAAGATATCAATATGACAAATTCATTATCCTAAGGTGTTGAGAGTGGAATGGTCTATGGCTATGGGATTTTTATATTAAAGGAAAATGACAGTGAATAATTATTATATTTGCATGTAGTAACTGACATATCGAGGCATTAAACCCTGATGTGCATTCACACGAACTCACTTCCTCCAACTCTCTGATACATACAGAGATGTATGGATACTCTAGAAACAAGTCTTCTGCACATACACATGCAAATATACACACATGCAACTTTCACACTCACCAAGTCATACAGGAAGCCCTGCATGAGGTCTCTCTCTCTCTTGGATATGGATGTTCAAGCAGAAAAGCACTCACTTGGCAGTTAGGAGGCCTGGATTCATACCTTGGCTCTACCACTACCAAATTTTATAGTTCTGAGTGAGTCATTTCCCTCCTGGACCCTAGTTTCCTTATAAAATAAAAGGGATCTAGTAGAGGGAATTAAGTGTTTACAAAGTCATTGGAAGTGCTGAAGGAGCAGGCACTAGGCCAGTGTCTTGTTATGTCTCCAGAACACAGAACTGCCCCCCTCGATCCACCCAGGGAAGGTGCTACCCCTGAGGCCACCACTGGAGTTATGCTGGCCTACGACTGGCGCTATCAATTCACTGTGCCACAGCCTATGAACACTGCCAAGCTGGAGAATGTACACTCAAATCAGCAATCCAGGGATTGGAGTCAGGTTAAGAAACTGCCACTACATCCACAAATTGGTATCCAAAAGACTGGAAAATGAACAGTAGAATCTGCTGTTGGAAAATCACATCCTTGCTGGCTAACGCTGACAATCAAGACCACAGACAAGAGGCTTCTTCCTTAATCCTCCCTTCAAATCTTGTGCTAACGTATCTCGTCAGTAAAATCTATGTCTCATTCAGATCCTTAGTTGCAAGGAACTCTTGGGCATATAGTTTTAGCACTTTTTGTGTGATTCAGATGAAATTATGGAAGAGGTTAGGAGTGAATGGTAAGTGCTGAGAAGTAATATCTAGAGAAAATATGCTCTGAAAATGGAACAAGCTGCTTCAGGAGCTAGTGAGTGCCCCTGGCTGGAGATGTTACAGTAGAAACCGGATAATCTATTGTCTGGACTGTTGTAGATGAGATTGATTCTCACCAGTTAATCTTCAAACCTTGCTGCACATTTCAGACCTCTGAACCCATTCCCAAAGATTCTGGTTCAGTGGGTCTGTGGTAGGTCCCTGGAATCTATATTGTTAAAATTCCCCCAAGTGATTGTGGGATATACCTTCACAGAAGAACCACTTGACTACAATGTCCAAGGTCATCTCTAGCCCCATTTACTTAGGATTCCTTGATTCTAGACCTTCAGGATTACACAATTGTATGTGCCACACACATTTCTAATATAAGAAGCCAAATGTTATTTTCAGTTCAATACAGATCCTTGAGAAATCGCAAGGTATAAACTGGTCCATTATTCTATTTATTACTTTATTTTTTAAGGAATCTCTTTATCAACTGTTCTGCAGTAACAGAAATAAGTTCCAAGGATATTCTAATTGAAGGCATTCTTTCACATGAAAGACTATAGTATCCTGAAGTAATTTATTTTTTCCTCTGGAGGATTTCCATGCCAATACAATAAAAATGAGAATACTGAGCTCCTGCTATGTGAAAGGCATTTTAATGTTTTGTTTTGTGAACTTAACTCAGCTTGAGGATGTCTGCAGATTTATCTTCTGCATAAGTATCAAATCCAATGCTCTTATATGCTTGACCTAGAAGAGCTGGTAAATGTTCAGCTGAGTATAACGCCATTTACAAATAGGTTTTATTACTGGTATTACAGTTAGTCAGTGATTCAAAATAATGTATTCTGTCCAATTTATATCTAAAATCCAGATTTGTTACACTGTGATAAATGTCAAGATTTTTGCTGGGATTGCAGCTCCTGGCATAGATGATGTAGCTTGAAGGCTTTGGTTACATGCCAGAGAGATTTCAGTTTTAAGAGGAAAACCTTCAGTTGGTCCCATATTAGGGACTGAAGATCTTGGAAGTACCCAGAAATGAAAAATTTGTCTTTGGCTTCAAGAGCATGTTTATATATAGTTTGGGTGGAATACTAAGAGAGATAGGCCTACAATTGCATTTTTGAAATTTTATTTCCTTTAAATTTCTTAATCACATATCCACCAAAGCCAAATTTTTTATTGTTAAGGTCATCCTCATTTCGTACCAAAAAAAAACAAACCTTGGCTCATTAGTCTTTGGTGCTGGACAACACAAAGGTGTATACACTAAAATTTATAAATACATCTAAGTCTACATTAGGCTACTGAGGTTTTTCTTCTTTCTAAGTTCTTTGTGCTAAAATCATATTCTAATGAGACTGTCTTGTTGCCCTACCTGTCCATTTAGAATTTTTCAAAATATATGAACCAAATACAATGCTTCTTCATATCAAATTGTAGGTCATAATCATTGGGATGTGAAGAAAAGTTGGGAGGAAAAGAGTTTATCCAATACAGTGAGCAGATTAATAGCCCTGAAATATGCCCACACCCTAATCTCTGGAATGTATGAATGAATATATCTCACATGGAAAAGCAACTGTGAAGATGTGATTAAGGGTATGGACCTGCACTGCAATGGAGAAATTATCCTAAGTTATACAGTGAGCCCAATCTCCTCATATGAGTCCTTAAAATGCATGACCTTCCCTAGCTGTGTTGATCAGAAATATGCTACATGAGAAGTGCTCGATCTGCCATTGCTGGCTTTGGAGTTGGAGGAAAGGAGTCAGGATCCAAAGAATGCATGCCACCCCTAGAAAATGACGAAGGGAAAGAAATGGATTTTCCCTCACAGGCTCCAGAAAGGAGATGTAGCCCTGCCAACATCTCAATTTTAGGTATGTGAGACTCGTATTAGACTTCTGCCCTACAGAACTGTATACTAATAAATTTGTATGGTTAAGCTACTAAGTTTGAGGTAATTTGTTATAGCAGCCATGGAAAACTATTAGGTCCTTAAGTATGAAGTGTCTGAATTCCTTAGGTACTAAGTTTGACAGTTGGTATCTCTGACATTTTCACTTTGATGTTTCTCGTTTTATTTTTAGTGTGAAGGTACATCCTCATTCTTTCAAATGCATGGTCTTTGGCTTGTGATTATCTTTCAGATCTTTTTTAGAGCAATTTTTGTGAAACCATGGATCAGTCAAAACTTTGTGTTATTTTTGAATATAAGTTCCATCGTGGAACCAATGTTGCACAGACAGCTATAAATATTAGCAAAGTGTTTTGGAAGGATGTGGCTAATGAATACATAGTACATCGATGGTTCCAGAAGTTCCATTCTGGTGATTTTAATCTTGAAAATGAGCCCCACGGGTGACCTGAGACCAAGGTAGATAATGATGAGCTGAAAGCTGTAGTGGAATCGAATCCATCTCAATCTATGCATGCATTAGATGCAAGGTTTGACGTTACCATTCCAACAATATTGGACCATTTGAAACAATTTGGCAAGGTAAAGAAGCTGCACAGATGGGTTCTGCATGAATTAAATGAGCATAAGAAGAGAAATCATCTCGAAGCTTGCCTTTCTTTGCTGTCACAACATAAAGGCAAACCATTTCTACACTGTATTGTTACATGTGATGAAAAATGGATTCTTTTTTGACAATCACCAGTATTCACCACAATGGCTAGATAAAGATGAAGTGCCAAAACACAGTCCCAAAGTGAATGTTCATCCAAAAAAGCTAATGGTGTCTGTTTGGTGGTCCAGTGCTGGTATTATCTATCACAGCTTCATGAAACCTAGTCAATCCATTACAGTGGCTGTCTACTGCAACCAATTGGATGAAATGATGAGGATGCTTCTGATTAAGCAGCTGAGATCGGTCAATAAAGACAGGCCAATCCTCTTGCAAGACAACCCTTGACCACATGTCGCACAAACAACGCTGCTCAAACTATAGAGGTTGGACTTGGAAACTCTCTGTCATCCACAGTATTCACCAGACCTTGCACCAACTGACTACCACATCTCCCAGGCTTTGGACCACTTCTTGCAAGCAAAACTATTCAATTCTCAACAAGATGTGGAAAATGCCTTCAGTGCTTTCACCACCACTCACTCTCCAGGCCTCTTAGCTGCTGGCATAAACAAGCTACTGTTAAGGTGGCAAAACTGTGTCCATAGTTTAGATAAATACTCTAATTTTACTGCTTCTTGTTTGAGATATAATAAACTAAACTTTTGATTCAAAATCGGACATTTCATATTTAGTGATGTAATAATACATCCAATATCTTTCCTATTGGTGATTGTTCCTAGTCTCATCAGAGTAGCAGAGGCTGATAACTTCCCAAATAGTAGTCAATAAAATAGTTTAACATTGTAAATGAAGTTTGGATGGAGTAGGAAGGGCATAGAGTTTGAAGTTGAAAGCCTGACTCAACTAACAAGTAGCAATGTGACCTTGAGGAAAACCTCAACTTTTACGAGGCTTAATTTCATCTTTTACATACTAAATATAAGCCTTGCTTATCTTGCAGAATAGTTGAACATGTCAGATTTTAAAAGGAATATGAACATGCTTTGTATTATATATTATAGGCTGAGCATCCCCAATCTGAAAATCTGAAATCCAAAATGCTCCAAAATCCCAAACTGAGCATTGACATGATGTCATAAGTGGAAAATTCAACACCCAACTTCATGCGATGGGTCACAGTCAAAACAGTTTCATGTACAAAATTATTAAAAATATTGCATAAAATTACCTTCAGGCTATGTGTATAAGGTGTATATGAAACATAAGTGAATTCTATGTTTAGACTTGGGTCCCATTCCCACATATCTCATTACGTACTATATATGCAAATATTCCAAAATGAAAAAATATTAAATCTGAAATACTTCTGGTCCCAAGAATTTCAAACAAGGGATACTCAACCTGTATACTCAATAAAGAACCAGACCACCCATTACTTTTATCTCCAAGAAAATATGTATTGTTATTATAACATTTGTCAAACTGTTTTAATTTAAGACTTTTAAGATGGAGAACATCCCTCCAGTGATTAGGAGACACAAATGAAAATAAAGATTTTATTACTTACAGGTCCTGAGGGCATATACAGCATATCTGAAGACAACACACACAGAGGGTCAAGAAACACAGGCAGGGAGGGAGATTGACCCGTGGGCCAATGCCTTTATTGGGCTAGGGCATTATCCAAACAGGGGAGTTTTAATTGGTGGATTTAAAGCAAGCAGGCACAAGTTCCAGAAAGTCATGTGTAACTATGAGGTAGTCACTGTAGCGTACCTGCACAGTCCGCATGGGATGGGGGCTGTGAGGGCCAGCAGGTCTACCGAAGTAGGTGATATCTAGCTGTCCCACAGAGAAGTGGTCACCAGAAGGCAGTGGTATAAGGCAGACATCTGGATTGGCCACCTAGAGGAACTGGGAGGAGGTGTAGAACTACAACTGTCAAAGGTGACTGAGCCCTGCTTTCGGTATGGGAAAGTCCAGCTTGTATTTAAAATGGATACCAAAGCAACAAAATTATAAGAATTCACACACAAACTTATGGTTTTGGAAAAGAATTTGGAGACACCTCAAAGAGCTAAAAATAGAAATACCATTCAACCCAGCAATAGCACTATTAGGCATCTACCCAAAAAAGCACAAAATATTCTATGATAAAGACATCTGCACCCGAATGTTTATGGCAGCACAATTCACTATTGCAAGGATGTGGAAACAACCCAAGTACCCGTCAATCCATGAGTGGATTATTAAAATTTGGTATATGCACACAATGGAATATTACTCAATCATAAGAAACGACAGTGATCTAAAACCTCTTATACTTTCCTGGATTAAACTTAAACCCATTATCCAAAGTGAGGCACCACAAGATCGGAAGAATGGGCTCCACTTGTACTCGCCATCAAATTGGTACTAACTGATGAACACTAGGGGGCTCACATGGCAGTAATACTCTCCAGCAATTAGGGGGATGGAGGGGTAAACCTGCAACTAAAAGGACATGGGGAGCATTGTAGGGGGGAAGGGCATGCCTCTAACGCTTGCTTGGGTGAGGCAAAGACATAAAGTGTAACCTTAATGTTTGTACCCTCATAATACCCTGAAATAAAAAAAGAAAAACAAACAAACAAACAAAAAAGAATTCATGACAAAAGGCAGGTGGTGGGGAAGGGGTATAAGGAATGTGGTATCTGAAATCATTATGTCCTTAATAAGCTATAGAAATCAGGCAGAATACTTGACATATGTTACTTTGTTTAACCTTTATAGCTACCTGCAAGACTTTATTAAGGTTAGACTCTAAGATTTAGGAAAATTGAGCTAGTTGCTCAAAGTCACAGAACTAGTCAATGAAACCCAAATCTTTGTTACCCCAAGACAAGCCTGTTTACACTAGAGTATCTCAAAGAGAACAAAAACGAAACCAACGAACCAAAAAAAAAAAAACCCTAATGAAAACAGGCAGGAAAAAATTTAAGAATGAGATGGATGCTTGAAGCTTCTGCAAATGATCAGGCAGGCACATTGCAGAAGGCCATGATGCATAGTACTGCCCAAGGGTAATCAAGAAAGAAAGAAAGGAAGGAAGGAAGGAAGAAGAATAGAAAGAAGAAAAGAAAAATAAAGCTACAAGTGCTGATGCAAGAAAGAAAGCAAGGGCAGTTAAAGGTCAAAGCCCCATAATAGGTACCAACTAGATCATGAAAAAGAGAAGTAACATCTGTGAAGAAATTATTGAACATTCAAGAAACTCACTCTCTCCCACTGGTATATCAATTTTCACTCCCAAGGAGGACATTAGTTGCTGATAAGCTCTTTATTATTGATTTCTCTGAGCCTTGAAGTTCCCCTAAAGATGGAGAATATTGATAGGATGAGCCCCATTGCAACTGTGAGGCTAAATGCAAGGCATTGTGGTTGTTTCAGTCAACTCATTAAAAAGAAATGACCTGTAGAATTAACTCACAGTAGAATGTTATCCCCTAGCTCCATATTGCCTAGAATTAATCAGTAAGGAGAAATAAAAACCCCTCAAAAACTAATTTGAATCACAGACTCAAAGCTGGAAAGGACTTTTGGAAATCATCCATTCATTTTATAGATGAGAAACCAAATTATTCAAAGAAGATATGAGTGATATACTTTCTTAGTCTTAAAGCATGAAATGAGTCTCTGTGGCCAAGCACATTTCAAGCTCATGACATGGTTGTATGCTTGTCTGGAGTTGATTTTTGTTTGAGCCATGGATCAGCATTCTGAGATATTCAGGAGAAAAGGCTTATGTACATCACACAAATGTCATCTTCCCCCTAAGTGAACAGAGTGGATATGCTCAGTATAAATCTGCTTGGGGTGGCCAAAGAACAGAAAGAGGTGTGCGAAGGGAAATGGGGCAAGAACGGCTAAGATGTGGCTGGAAAAATAAGCTATGACTTGGTCATGAGGGGCTTTGTAGGCCTTGCCCTAGAGGTTGAAATTTTTTTCTAAGTATAGAGTTCAGATCACTGGAGGGGTTTGGCCGGAGTATGGCATGACTGATTTCAGTCATTCATTCATTTTGTATGAAGCATAGTTCTAGGTCCTAAGGAAACAGTAAGATACATTCCAGCCCACAAGAACCTCACAGTGTGTTGGAGGAGCTATAAATGTAATTGTAATACAAAGGAATAAGGGAGGAGTAACAGAGAAACAACAAAGCCCGCAATGGCAGAAGAAAGTTTAAAGAGAGGGAATAGTTAAATGTATTGTTCTATATCCAAAGAAGTCTGTATGGTTTTTTAAAAAATTTCACATATCGATCCTCATTTGATCCTCACTTAGGAAATTGATATTCAGGGAAACTGAATGAATGAGTGAGACCACACCTCAAGGATGGCAGAGTTTTAATTCTGAGCCCAGACTTTGACAGTAGCAACTGCTTCCAGTTGTATACTAAGAATAATTGTAAAGCACTATGGAAATTCAATAGGAAAGAATTTTGTGGTTTATTAGGATGTCTAATGTGGTCTGAAACAGAAAGATGGCACTTAATTCTTGAGTCTAAAGTCCTCCTGGAGGAGAAGATTCATAAACAACTAACTGAATTATTAATGATAAAAATATTTTTCTCATAGAATTGTTGTAAGGATTAAATAAGAAAACACTCTTCCTATGTTATGTGGGAATTTTGGGAATTGTAGAGGCTTAAAGAGTCCCAGCCAACCTCCCAAGACAACTCCAATGAATTGCTTCTCCTGAGGCCGGAGTTGGAAATTGGGTGTCACCTGGAGGAAGTGAACAAGGAGCAGGATCTGGACATTAAGAACTGTGTGGTATTTTGCCACTCCTGTGCTACCTGAGAGAGCCCAGGCCCTAGTGGAAGAGAATCCTGGGGAATCAGCAAGAATTCTCTAGAGAGAATTTGTTCTGTGAGATTAAGGACTCTGAAGAGGGAGGGCAGAGCTAACCAACATGAACGCCCTTGGAAGAATGCTGGTCTTTGTGGCCTTCAGAGCAACTGGAGAGAGAAACAGATAGACTAAGTCCTCTATACCCATAAAGCTGGGAGAATGTAAACTTTTATAGCTGATGAGAAAGGAAATAGGAAGCACATTTAAGATGACTTGAGAGGAGAATGACAGAATGCCTGCTAATATGACTGGTGGAGTTCAGTATGCAGCCAGCACAAGGAGGCAGAGACTACTGGCATAGTATGCATCACTGATATGATTGACAGAACTGTGTTCACCTGAGCCTCAATGAGTTACACAAAGAAAAGTGACCCAACTAGAGCAACCAGCCAGACAGAAGAAAAATATAGAAGAAATCCAGAGCAAGAAATTCCTGGGAAAACGTAAATGCTAAAATAGATGGCAATTGGTTAAAAAAATAAAATAAAATAATTAAGAAATGAAATTCAACCACAGCACAAATAACAATGGGGAAAAGAATCTCTATTCAATGAATGGTGCTGGGAAAACTGGATAACCACATGCAGAAGATTGAAACTGGATCCACATCTCTCATGTCTCACAAAAATCAACTCACAGTGGATAATAAACTTAAACCTAAGGTTTAAAACCTTAAGAATTCTAGAAAAAATGTTGGGAAAATTCTTATAGACATCGGCCTAGGCAAAGAATTTATGAAGAAGACCCCCAAAGCAATCACAGCAGCAACAAAAATAAATAAATGGGACCTGATCAAATTTAAAAGCTTCTGCACAGCCAAGGAAACTATCACTGTAGCAAATAGACAACCTACAGAATGGGAGAAAATATTTGCATGCTACACATCTGATAAAGGGCTGATAACAAGAATCTATACAGAACTTAAGAAAATTAACAAGAAAAAATCAAACAACCCCATTAAAAAGTGGGCCAAGAGCATAAACAGAAAGTTTTCAAAGGAAGACAGAATAATGGCCAGAAAATATGTTAAAAAGTTCTCATCATCTCTCATCATCAGGGAAATGCAAATCAAAATTACAATGAGATACTCCAGTGAGAATGGTCTTTATCAAAAAGTCCCAAAACAACAAATGCTGGTGTGGATATGGAGAGATAGGAACACTTTTACACTGCTGGTGGGACTGCAAATTAGTACAACCCCTGTGGAAAGTAATTTGGAGATATCTCAAAGTACTAAAAATAGAAATACCGTTCAATCCAGCAATCCCACTACTAGGCAACTACCCAAAGGAAAAAAAGACATTCCATAATAAAGACATCTGCAGTCAAATGTTTATGGCAGCACAATTCACAATTGCAAAGATGTGGAAACAACCCAAGTGCCCATCAGTACAAGAGTGGATTCATAAAATGTGGTATATGTATACCATGGACTACTACTCAACCACAAAAAACAATGGTGAACTAGCACCTCTTATATTATCCTGGCTAGAGCTGGAGCCCATCCTTCAAAGTGAAGTATCACAAGAATGGAAAAATAAGCACCACATGTACTTGCCAACAAATTGGTACTAACTGATCAACACTAAGATACTCACATGGAAGTAATATTTATTGGGTGCCAGATGGGTGGGAGGGGGTAGTGGGGATGGGTAAACTCACAACTAATGGGTGCGGAGTGCATTCTACGGGGGACGGGCATGCTTGTAGCTCTGGCTTGGGTGAGGCAAAGGCATTATGTGTAACCAAAATGTTTGTACCCCCATAATATTCTGAAATTTTAAAAAATAAATAAATAAATAAAAGAGTAAATGTGGGGAAAAAAGACATCTAAGCATGCAGATCCAGCCATACCTAAACCCGTTTGTTCATGGACTTTCCAGCTGTATAAGCCAAAACAGCAAACAACTCCTTTATAAAATTGATCTAGTCTGAGTTTCATTTATTTTACATGAAACTGAAATGATACAGCACAAGGTACAAATATTAGCCCTGAATTACATAGCAGAGTCTGAACAGCAACAGGAAAAAAAATATCAACCACACCAGAAAAGAAAAATTCATTTGCCCACACTGCTCCGGTTTCACCAATTACTTACAGGAGGGACTTAAAGTCAATCCCAAAGTACTGTATAAAAGTATAGAACTACACTGTATTTAATTTATAGTAGTTAGATCTTATTGTTTATGTAATTATAGTTAATATAACTATATAGAATGCTGGATAAAGTTCTGCAGCCCTTCTCATGGATTAAAGATTACTATAAGATTGCATTAAATCTCCACATTGTTTAGCCAACAATACGAAAACATATTAAATATAGGGCAACAACACAGGATGAGAGAATATGCAGAATTTCTAATCATGTGTGGCCTTAGCCCTTCTAAGGCACCTAGTTGATAGGTGCATTGTCTTTACAACGCAGATGTCCCCAAATGTAAGAAATTCAATTCTTGCTATCTCACTAACGTCTTGTACTCTGGGCTTACTTCACTTTTCAGAAAGGACTGACATCAAATATCTATGCATTTCTATTTCAGAGAATTATAGCAGGCTCTTTTTGTTCTTAAAATTCCGCATCCTCAAGCTGTGCCCTCCTCTGAACATAAAAATTAGAGTCATTCTCCAAATGTCATTGATTAATGTCTCTGCCTTCACATTTCCAGCATCCTGGAAAGCCCATTCAGCCCAGTGCATGCCATAACTCTGATTTAATGCCCTTTTAATACAGAGTTTGGTCTGAAGGTGAAGATCACAAATCAATTTCCACAAAATTTTAATTCTAAAGTGCAGTTTCCATCACTCTAAGTCAATGTCTTTTATTTTTGTGGTTTTAAAGACTCAAATTAAGGAAGAAATTGCTTGATATTGTTAAAGATGGAGATCTGAAACAAACATACTTAAAATAATAGTTTCAATTAAGTTTTTAGTTCCCAAAGAAGCCCGATTAATTTTAAAACACTCCATACAAAAATACAGTCTTCAATGCAATTCTTGTCAGAGTATGTCATATATCACCACTAAGTAGAGTTATATATTTATAAATCTGGTATGAAAGCAGGGGAAGGAATGATTAATTCAGCTAGCTTGGAGAAACCATAAGTTATCATAATCATCATCAGAATCATCTTTGTCATCATTGTAATATTTTTTGAATGTTTTTGATCCTATTATGTACTATGTACAATGTTCATTTTACAGATTTTAAAAGAAACTGAGTCAGAAGCAATTTATTTTAGAAACTGACTCTCTCCTGCTACCAACACCTAGAAATTCTGGAAAAGACACAGCTAAAAACAGAAGAGAGAAGTGGGCATGGGATTGCCAGGCTGCCTAGAATCACTGGCTGACATGAAAAAAATTAAATATTTGGTTTTAACAGTGGCATGGGAATGGGAGACAAAAACGTGGATCTCACAAGGTGGGGAGTTATACTGAAACTTCTGCAGACATCCAGGACTATCGGAGAAGTAAGAGTGGCAAGAAGATTTGTCATCCCAGACCTCTGCTTGGTTTTGGCGGGGAAAAAGAAAAAACAGGAGTCTCCCAAAGAAGACTATCAGTCTGTTACTGCCATAACAATTGCCTCAAACTTAGTGGCTTAAAAACAACACAAGTTTATTTTCATAGAATTCCGGATATCAGAGGTCCAAAATGAGTCTTATGAGGCTAAAAGAAAAAGGCTAAGACTAGAACTTTGTTCCTTCCAGTGTCTCCAGGGAGGAATCCATTGCCTGCCTCTTCCAGCTCTCAGTCACTACTCATGACCCTTCATCTTAAGTCAGACCCTTCTCTTCTCTTTTCCTTCCTCTTTTTTAAAAATAATTTTATTGAGGCATAATCGATATATATATATAAAAAGTACACATAGTCAATGTACAAATTTGATGCGTTTGGACATAATGCATACAGCCACAACACCATCATCGCCATGAAGTTAATAAACATATCCAGCACCTCCAATAATTTCCTCACACCCCTTTGTGGGTTTTTTTGGGGTTTTCTTGTGTTGTTTTGTTTTGTTTTGGTGATAAGAACACTTAACAGAACATCTACGCCCTTGACCAATTTTTTCAGTGCACAATATAGTATTGTGGACTACAGGCACTGTGTTGTACAGCAGATCTCTAGAACTTATTCATCATGCATAACTGAAACTTTACATCCATTGAACAGCAACTTCCCATTTTCCTCTCCCTCCAGCCCCTGACAATCACTGCTCTATTCTCTGCTTCCGTGAGTTTGACTATGTTAGATACCTCATATAAGTGTAATCATGCAGCATTTTCTTTTGCTTTCTGTGACTGGATTATTTCACTTAGCATAATATTGCCCAAGTTCATTCATGTTATTACATATGGCAGGATTTCCTTCTTTTTAAAAGCTGAATAATATGCCATGGGAGGTATAGACCACTTTTTTTTTTTTTTTTTTTTTTTTTTTTTGCTGAGCTTGGGCTTAGTGAGGGAAAAATTAGAAGAACTTCAGTTTTAGGGTCTGTAAAAATAAAATTAATGACTTACTCAGACACAATTGGTTTTCCTCTCAAGACTGTTGCCAAATTCCAAAGGTAGGGAAGCATAGTCTTCACCAGGAGAATGATCCCAGGGAAAAGCACAGTTCTATCAGTTGAAAACACTGATGGACTATACCCAAAGAATGGGAGGTTGAACAGAGGCAGATTGAGCCTTACCAAAACTCCAATCCAAGGTCAACTCAACTCAGACCTTAATTGCATTACAGTAATCTGTTCCCATTCCATCTGTCTAGAAGAAGAAAGAG